>JAAAYG020087722.1:0-35882 GCA_009936455.2 Tomocerus minor | reverse complement strand
GAAAAATGGTTTTCTACAATACATAATTGTGTAATTCATGATGTAAATTTGTCACTTAATTACAAGTTAGATATTAGCATTTTCGACTGTGCAATTTCATTTCTTTGTTAAATTTGAAATAGTTTATTTTGAATGAAATAGAATTACGACGATATGCACCTACATTTTGATTTTTAATTACTACCAAGCACTTAAATTTGTCAAAAGGAATTAAAAATAGTGGATGGACTTTCAGGAAATATTTTATAATATGAATCGTTCGGTTCTAAAAGCTAGTTTAAGTAACGTGTTTATGTTTACTGCTAATAAGAAAACATCTGAATGACCTTTAAATGAACTCACATTTATAAAAAATGAATTGAGATAGTTGAAGCTGGTAAAGAGCCATAAAATAGACTAGACACTACTGCTGATGATAGGTAGCAACATAAGTAAAGATTTGAGGAGAATGTTGCCAACCTACAGAGATGTTTCAACTAATCCTGTAAAAGTGTCTGTGTAACAGTAATGGGTGGCAGTTAGTCTGCAGTCTTGTCCTCAATAATTCTTTTTTGCTCGATTTGTCACAAGAAACTTATTATGGATGGATATAGGGCAGGAATGTCTTTGACTAAGTGTATAGAGAAGGAGTTGACCTTCCACCATGAAGATCAAGTAGTTGGAGAGGGAGAAATGTATAGGATCTAGGATTTATCTGTAATAATTTATCGTCAAGAGCTTATATTTAGCTTGTCCTTTAGCCATCAATAATATTTTATGCGTATCACCTCCCGAATAAAAATGTCATTGAACAATGATATTTTTGAGAGTTCCTAAAGGTACTCCTTCATTTAATTTCCATCACGGCTTTTTAAATGGATATCAGCCTGTCAAAATTAGGTTTTTGATAGATTTTAGAAATGCCAGGGCACGGGGAGAGTGAACTGTATGGCAATACTCTTTAGGTATACAAATAGGATTATTAAATGCATGCGGAGCGTGGACAAGGAAACTTCCCCTCAAACCATTTCATTATAATAATTTCCTAAGTGTTAGTAAATCGCATCACATTAACTTGATATATCGTGACATTGGTATAGAACTCTCGTCCAATAACATTTTAACATAGTAGCATCTTGTCCTGTCCCACTTTATTATTACCCCAGACCAGTAATGGATGTCCCATCCTGAACTTTTACTACTCAACTACCGAAGGCACTCACATATACATTTGCAATTTTCAACCTTCCCATCAGATCCTGATGGAGCATTTCCGCTCAGATGGACTTATAATGAGTGTGACTGTACATAAGCCACAATGTTACGTATATTAGCCCACAACCTTATTTCCCTACATTTTCAATGGTAATTTTCAGTAAGTATCCTCAAAACTCTTCTGATCATGTATAACCCTTCTTTGTGTGCCTCAACAAAATCTTATCCTTATAATAGTAGTGCATTTCTATTCATTGGCTAGATTCTCCTGCCATTTTTTATATCTTCCTCTAGTATTCCCCGTCTACGTGACTCAGTTTTAGAAAAGTTGCACAAACTATATCGCTATATTAAACAATGGGAATTCCTTTTAGTCCTTGCTGAATAATTCATCAAAGCATCATTATTACCCTTATAAATAATGAAGAAATAGCAATAATATCTAGGCTAATGTATAATGTTATATATACAACTATTATTTACGAGACCAAATCCTCGACAATAAATTGCTAGAGGTCATAGAGATGCATCATTGATGTTGGATATCAATTGTAGCCACAAGCATCTAATATTATACCAAATAGGTAAGTAATGTAGTAGCAGATTCAGTTTCAGTACTCAATAGCAGTGTTTACATACCCCCCAAAATAAAACATGTGCTGCTTTTTCCCTTATTTGTCTAAGTACTCAAAAAACTGTGCACTATCTAGTAAAACAGAAAACATTCACTTCGTTCTCCAGTTCGGAAAGATGCATCTGTTATTGTCAACGTTAATGCTTCAAAAATTACTTAAGGATGCTGGTCTCTCTTCAAGTAAAAAATGATAGTCGACTTAGTAGGTAGTAGCACTACAGTTATTTTCGTCATTTTATCAGAGAGAACATTTTTGTCCTTTTCAATTGTTCTACATTCAACATTGAAACCTTCGATTTTCTTTTAGCCTGGAATATTTACAAAATTTCAAGTAGAAAAAAAGCCCATTAAAATAGGAACTAAAAATTCAGTTCCTAAATGGGAAATAGAAATCTTCAGCAACGACATTCTAAATTATTAAACATTTTTATTAATAATGGGATGTAAGGAGAGTATATATTTTGAATATCCAATAGGATTCACTATAACACATATAGAATAAAATGTTAATCATCGGTGGCAATAATATTTTCCATATCTGACTCAAGTATAAAAGTTGGCTTCTGGGAGCTGTTGCTCTTTAAAAGCTGACGGATCAATTTCAGAAAGGGAACTGTAGAATAATAATAATAATATTACCCTAATTGAGTAAGATATTTTTGTGTTATTCTTTGGGGAAAAGTTTCGCTTCTGCGTCCATAAAATATTTTAGTGAATCGAGCATGTACATTGTTACAGTCTACTGAAACTTTCTCCAGTGTGTGGGGAAAGGATGCAAATAAAAATATAGTTCATTCTTTGTATTTTCTTGCTGTCTATAATACCATTTTGCATTGAATGTGAAGCCTAGGCTTTTGTAACTCAGTATAGTCGTTTTTATGATAAAGGAAACAAACGGGGAGTCAAATAGACAGTGTTTTAAAAAGATTAGCGCGTTCTTTAAAAAATGTTTGTAATAATTAGTCCCAATTACGTGGGAAATGAATTAGCTAGAATGGGGGAATAACCTTTGATATAGAAATCCAATTGGCTGTCGCTAGGTTCAAACCAAAAAAAATGGTAAAAAAAGGGTCGTGAGAAAGTTTGGAAAACTGAGTTTTATATAAGGCTGGTAGACGTGCTTTTTAATTGTAGCTGAAAGCTTAAGCCACTCCGAATTCAATGAAGTAAAAAAGATATAAGCTTTCAGTGTGCGTGGGTTGAGAGGCTTTCACAGAAATTTACTCCAGTAAACATTGAATGCAGATGCTTGTCAGTGTGTAAGTCCTAGCAACGTACATACTCTCCACCGTGTACACAAGGCATACACGGAAACAAGACCTAAGCTTTTGACTTCTCCATCCTTTCTAAATCGCTTCTGTAACGCATGAACACGGAGAAAGCAAAATTCACCTTCTTTTCTAAAAAAGATCTCCAAGCTAGTTTTCCACAGAATTCGCAAACGATATTATGCACGTTGTGATACAAAATCTAATGAAAAAGACAAATCTTCTCTATTGATGTACGCGTCTGACTGATATGATGTTCAATAGGACTTACGACTGCTAGACACAAAGCTTTTCAGATGTAGAGCAAAGGAGGAAATCCACTTCACCTCGACTGCCCTTTTGAGCTTACATAATGACTTTTTAAAAATTTACAAACTATCGTGAACAGGAGATCTCATTTAAATTAATGAGCCCTTTTGTATCGCAAATAAATCCAACACTCAATTAATTTGACAATAGTATCAGTTCAACAAAGTTGAACCGCATCACCATTTGGAACTGCTCCTGGCACTGCTCCCTCTATTTCCATTTCAACAAGAGGAGGACAGAGATTTCTAAACAGAAATAAAATAGAAATAAACTCATTCAAAACGAATGCAAACAAATTCTGGCAGTAAGATAGCGACAATGACACTACAGCGTGTTACAAACACAGTCTCACTCCGCTTTCTCCTTTTCTAACTTTGACTCTAAAAATATTTTTAAACATTTTAGATTTTAGAAGAGAGATTTTAGAAAAAGGTTATTCATGCGCAAGTCTAAAGACACAGATAAATTATAAATATTGAAGGACAAGCAATTATTTTTAGGCCAAATCGTTTAAAAGACAGACGAAATTAGTTGGGATAATACAGCATGCAATGAATTCATTGAAAATGAATGAAATTAAATCCATTATTGTACAGTTTTTGATGCAATATTTTTGCACGGCATAATCAAAAAATTGTTTGTTAGTTGATATTGCTTTTGCTTATGGTGCAATAAATCTTAATAGAAATTCAACGAATTGAATTTCGCCAGTGAATATTCCAGTTCGAGTTACTAAAAATTCTAACGCAATTTCAAGTGAAAGTTTTTAACACGAGGGAAGGGAAAGTACATGCGAACTTGTGTTGTTCATAATGTACTCATTACATCTTTTAGTATTTGTAGACATAATAGTAGAGCGGTAAAATGACACAGTCGGCATTTATCTCTGGCTTTCATTAAAATAAAGAGAGACTCTGTTGGTCCTGTGTACCATATTACTATTATCTTTTTAGTCTCTGTCAGCAAACTGGTAACTGGATCCGAGATGAAGAGGAGATGCAATAGGTATCTTTACCAGGAAAATCCCTCATTAGATGGTTAGCTTTCCATATGCTGTCCTAACTCACATTTGATCTATTATCAACATTTTAATGCAAAAATGCATATTTTGCGAAGGCATATGTTTACAATTGCAATATGATTACTACTACAGCATTGAAATAACACGATGAATTAAGCCATTTATTGCTGTAACAATACAGCTGCAGTTTTACAGCTGCAAAGTGCAGGACAGTTTCCAAGAGCGGATTCCAACTTGTATTGTCAACTATGTCAAATGCAGACAAATGTACGTGACAAGAAAATAGTTGGGACGATGTTGAGCTGCTGCACCTTCACTGCAGGCTATAGCTAAATGAAAAAGTATAACATGGCGAATACAAATACACTGCCATGTGCAGTTTAGCCAAACCTATACCTACATTCGTCAACTAGGAATAGGATATTTAATTTTATATATTTGCATTTAATAATATTTTCATTATGAGGAACAAAAAACTGTCGGTTTCAGCTATTTTAATTTTTGCGATAACCCTGGATATTTGAATGTAGGGTAAATATTAGACAAATATACAAAAATAATAAAATGTAATGGATATACCTACTGTGTTTATTCTCTCCAGATGCACTTTTATTCAATTTTCTTGAGATATCGGGATAACAAGTGTTCGCCTTCTCCCACCAACCCGACCCCGGAGAAATGGGATAAATTTTCTACTGGATAACCAGTGTTCGCCTTCTCCCCCCCACCAGGGAGAAATTTTCTACCGGATAACCAGTGTTCGCCTTCTCCCACATTTTACTAATTTCTGCCACCCACCCGGGAGAAATGGGAGAAATTTTCTACCGGATAAGCAGTGTTCGCCTTCTCCCACCCTCCCGGGAGAAATGGGAGAAATTTTCTACCTGGATAACCAGTGTTCGCCTTCTCCCACCCACCCGGGAGAAATGGGAGAAATTTTCTACCGGATAACCAGTGTTCGCCTTCTCCCACATTTTACTAATTTCTCCCACCCACCCGGGAGAAATAGGAGAAATTTCCTATTATATACGTATTAAATCACCATAGAGTAATCATTAAGAGGGAACTTTAGTTTCTTCTTTATGGAAATGAACAACTCTGTCTCTCTGTCTGTATGTCCTCCATCTCCCTACTTACTCATCACACACAACTTCGTTCCAGTCATTCACCACACGTATACTTCAGGGAAAAACTAAAAGCTGCGCAAGTTCCCTCTTAATTACATTATTCGTTTAGAAACGGTTTATTGTGTTCTGTAATTACTTTCGTGCTATCTGTTTTACTTTGTTAAATGAAACATTGAATCCAGAGCCTTTACGATGCCATTTTGTGTTCATTACCAGTTTTACAATGTCTTACTATTTGTAAAAAATGTCCAAAGGTTTCAAGTGAAGGATGTGCTGTGCTGCGTACTTATTTATCGATTGAAATGGCTAGTCACGGGTTATTATGATCTTTAAAATAAACAAAAACACAGTTAATTACGTACGTATTGCCGTTGTAATTAAATAAGTAGAATATAGGTAGTCATAGCATCCTATTTTACCCTATTTTTAATTTCTCCCATGCTCTCCCACTCCCAAATTCCTTAGCACCCACCCACCTCCCATTTCTGACAGCGCATTTCTCCCTCCCACCCGGCGGGAGGGAGTATACTGCGGATAACCAATTTTATTATAGGATTGACTTTTGTTGCAAAGCAAATGTTGGTTTATTTCGACATATTAAGTCATCAGGTTTATTTAGATGAATAGTCTGTGACATTATTTTCATAAGGACTAAGTATGTATAGTGCAGAACATGAAGTTGCACAGATAAAGTTTGAATTTTTAATGGAGTCTGACTGAAAATACGACACTAAGAGTCAATAAATATTTAAAGAGTGGTTGGAATCCGTGAAGAGGAAAAGTGAGTGAGAGGAGTGAGGAATGAAAGATGTTGCTTGCTAACTGCTGTGTCAAGAAGACATTAGCCTGTAGACCTTTTGAATAGCTGCATTATTTACTAGGACAAAAAACGTAAGTAGATAAATTAAGTCTGAACCACTGTAAATTGAAATCTGTGCTGTCTGCGTGTGGAAGGGAGAAAAGGACAGGACTGGGGGTGAGTGAGGGCCTGGTGCTAGGGAGTTGAAAGGTGCTATCATGGCACACAGCGAGATATGTTATGCAATGGGGAATGAAGTTGAAGCGTTATTAAGAGGAGATGTGGGACATGTGCACAATATTAATGCCGCGCCATTAAGATGTTTCCAGGAGAAATGCCACGAGCTTTTATTTATTGCATAAATGAAAGATTCGCATCATCTTTTGCTGTAGTCTCCTTTAGCTCACATTATTTTACACTTTAGTTGTCTTGTTCGTATGCAGTAAGTAATTACAGTTCCTTCCTAACCAACCATACCACAAACAACTCAAAAGCAATCTTTCTTTTAATCCCCTCTTCCTTCCTCACTCTCTCTCAGAATTCTATTCCGTGTATATAATTCAGCTAACGCTCCCAGTTAAACCAGTTCAACTTAAGTCAAGTCAGCCTGGGCTTTTGTGCAGATTTAACTGAATTCTCCTTAGTCAACAGAACGTCTTATATTACGGCCTTAGATCTATAAACAAAGGTTTAACGGCAGATGTAGACGACCTACTTCGCCTCAAACTCAAGCTACATATATTCAAACAAGTTCAAACGCCTTACAACTTCCCATCCGCCTACTAACTGGGGAAACTAATCGGGATTCTGAGTATCACATCAATATACTCTATGCTCAGCTCGATATTTAATATTCCATTTAGCCATATGTATCTATGTAAATATCTATGTTCTACTGATCGTGAGTTATTTATACAAAACCATTTTAGCGTCTTCTCGAGACTACAGCTCTGTATACACTCCAGAATCACACTTGCTTGTCCTAACTTGAGAAAAAAAGACTAAAAAAGACTACTATAATGCTACGATGCGTTATAGTGATGTTAGTATGATACCTAGTTTCTTATTACTAATTTTAACCAAAAATTCTCCACACTCTTTAAGTGGCAGCTAAATATATGAATGAAGCATGTCAGGCAGGATACGCATTAGAATATACATACAGATATGCTATTACAGCCTTTTCTCACTTGGACCTTATGCTCAAATTTTTTTCCCTTTCTTTCACTAAAAGAAATTTTCAGCTTAGCTACTCTACACTATGGAAAAGATAAATGGGGATAGCGTATACTAGCCAACGTATAATGTATTCTATGTACTGTCCATTAGCCGTGCACTCCACTCGCTACACCATCCACTTCAGTATGCACTTCTACTTTTGCATGACTAGCTTATGGAATTTTTGATATTTTCTAACCCCAACTAAATAAAAAAATCCGATTAAACTCTGGAAGTTGCAGTTTTGTGGAGGCTGATGTTTTCTAACAGCTAGTTTCAGTATAAGAGATGATAGCATGGAATTTAGTTCAGCCTGAGCTATATGAGACGTGCATTGATTCAAATTGCGGTTATAAAAAGCAAAGGAGACATTACCTCAACTTTATGTAGTATTCATGTAACTACAACTATAATACATGATCGTTAAGGCACTCTGCGACCAGTAGGATTATCAAGTCCTTCTATAGCTCTGCATTGTTCTATATTCACCAAACAGAATTCTTACACAATGCTCTAATATCCTCATCTTCTTGTTTTAAACAGTCCACCTTGTTATATTATATTAAAGAATACAGAGTTTCGGGTGACATATCCTCACAGTGGGAACTTCCCAGTTCCCGACAGCGAAATGCCACAATTCTTGTACTGAAGTAAGATATTTAATATGGGAAATGGAATAAATGGAAAGATACCTTACAAAAACCAAAACATCTTGAAATTTTACCATTCTTTGTCAAACCTGAGAAATACCTGTATTTTTATCGAATATAACAGGGGTTATTAGACGTCTAAGATATTTAGATGGAGGGAGTGGGAAGGAGTGAAACCCTGTGAAGAGCATTAGTGAAGCACGCCATTGCTATGTCCACCGCACTTAATACTCTTCTTCAGATCAAATCACGAGCACAAAACCCTGTTCCACTTACAATCTTTAGCATACTTTGTGACACAAAGAGCTATAACTTCCAAATTATTGTCTCGGGACATACTGGAAGTGAAGCATAAAATCTATTCAAACTTACATCTCACTTTATAAAGAATTGTTTATTGGCTAAGATATTGCGCATTAAATGTGAGAAGGACGATGCAGAAATATGAAATGAACAACTCAAAAAACAAATACACCATAATAGGTATAATTATTATGAAAGCATACTGGTCTTGAATAGCAAATACATTCTGAAATTAAATCGATTGGATTGATGTAGTTGTTACTTTCTATATAAACTTTCTTTCTGTGTATATATTTAAAAAACGATAGTTTTGAATAGGAATAAATCTTCAAATAGAATGATGTGGTGACAGTTTTCACCAGGGACTATTTAGCTGGTGTGAAAAAATGCATTCTTAATGTGACAATCCAGAGTTTTGTCAGAGTCAGAAACTTTTATAATTCAGTCCCCAACTTTTCACATTGCAAACATGTACATGATATAACTTTTAGTTCCATTTTATTTGAAACATTAAATTTTTCTTTGTAGTCACAACGCAATCATCTGTTATAAGGATTCCTAGTGAGTGACGGAGTGAATTCTTATGTGGGTTCAATTAAAATCTGGAGTTTCACTCAGCAGATCCATTTGCGACCATTTGCTATGCAGAATCGAGTCCTTTCCAGTTCGTAAAATGTTTATCTTAACTTGTGTAAAATGAGGAAATGTTAAATTGTCAATATCATGTGATATCTGAAGAGGGTTTTGTGCTGTGCAGCCCTTGCAGGTTAGCAAAAGGAACAACAAACCGTCAAGTTAAACTTCGTATGTCGACTGTGTCGTCGTATGTTGTCGTTAAACTTTACAAATAGTTTTACCTATTCTATACACTTTCCAGACAAGTCTAAACAGTGCATCCTTGCTAAAAACTTTCTTTCACTTTCCCCACAACTTTCACCGAATCTCATTATAAATTTCAGTTACCTACCTGCTCAGTCTGGCAATAAGCAAAGTTGCATTTCATACATTAAGTTTCCTTCCAAGCACAAGTAAGTCTAACCACCCGGCTCCTATTTTTAACACAGCTTAAAACGGATACATACTTTATATCAAATCTTACTCTGAATATCAAAATTTGCAGAACTGTATTAATTAGCTGCGGTGCTAACAGAAATTTTGAGATAGAATTCATACAATGTTTAATATCGCAGGAAGTTAACTTGTTTGTATTTAACATATCTGTAGTTATTATAGCGAATCGTATCTTTGGACAGGATCTTTTATTTTGCAAGATGAAGAATAAAGTTTGAAATATTCCGCTGTTACAGGTTTAGTTAAATGAATTGTAAACTTTATGTATTGACCAATATGTCATGTGCTAAGGATGAAGATTTTGACACTAAAAATGTGTGGTAAACTGTTGGAAAAAATTCTAAAAAATTGCACCTTGGGTAATAATTAAAGTTGCATCAACTTTTATGCAAATCCTATAAGTTTTCTTGTACTACAAAACGCAACTTGGATATTTTAGACTTTTTCTTGATATCTAGTTAATATTCTTAAAGAGAAGCTAAGTCATTAGAATCTTTAGTGCAAGTTGTGACCATATTTTCCCGTTGAATGACCTGGAAGCCTTCGTCGTGCTTCGTTGAATAATAATTGGAAATGTCACATTTTGCAAAAAATCCCACTAATTAACTATCTGTAAGAAATTCCATTGACTCAGGGTCATGGATATATTTTTCAGTCTGGCAAAATAGCGTATTTGCAATTCCTGGCTGGAATGGGTTTACTATAGTGTAAAAATATGCAAATTACATAAATGTACAATTTCACAGTTGAAAAACTAAGAAAATTTTTCTTTCCTTCAGAATACCAATTGGTATGACACGGAACAATATTTGTGCTTTCCTAGTATAATTCTTCATGGAATGAACACCGAGACTATATTTTTCAGCCCTACTACTCAAAGGAAGGCATAAAACTTTCAGACAATATTTAAGTGAGTATAATATGTGTGTGACATCTGGCAAGGAAACGTTATCGGTTTAAACTGCTTCATTTTGGAATAATTTATTGCCTTGAAATTTTTCATCGGCGCTAACAAACTTATAGGAGATTAATCAAATATTAACTTCGTTGATTCCCGTAGATCCCATTTCTGTGAAAGTTCTGACTTGTACATTTCCTTGTTTGTCTACTGATGTCTAGAGCAAAGTGATTTTTTTAGAAACCAGAAATGTGAATCTCTCTTTTGTCTTACGGCTTAATCATTACAAATGATTCTGTTTCATTAGTGGACTAAAGTGGGGCAGATGGTGATAAAACGGAAAGCTACGTAAAATTGCTGTAGGTATTCGCAGGAAGCTCATAAAAACAAAATAGTGGATCATTTTGTTTCGTGAACGTCGGAACGATAATGTAGCGGAGAGGAGTTTGACTTTAAAATATGCAGCGCTCAGATACATTATGACGAGGAATAGGAAATTAGTAAGAGTCTGTAGTTTGGATCTATCGAAAGATCTGTGAGTTTTTTGTGATGCTTTTGCGTTGGGTTCTAGAGCAAGGATAAAGTGGGAGAAAGGAGCGAGATTTTCGCTGTATTTGCATTATGTTTCAGACGTAACGTTCTTTGAGACGGTGTGAATGCATTTAGTGATGATAATGTCATCAGGATGTTAGTTTCCACGGAAGAGAAGAGCATCTAGGAAATCCCTTCTTTAGGCCGACTGGTGAAGAGAAGGAAGTGAAAGAGGAGGGAAAGGTCTTGTGTGTTTTTATAGGACTCGTCGCTAAGAGCAGAGTGGGGAATCTAAATTTGATTAATTTCTCACAAGACATTATTTTGTTAACCGAATGTCACTGGTCGGCGAGTGTTAGAGAGTCGACACGACAATCTTTAACTAACCTACATACACTCCCTCCATACATCTTACATCATCTATCAATGCATCCTTGATGACTCCACTATTTTACCTATACCCCATAGATTATACTAACAAACGACGAGATAATTTATATGCTTTTGCGTGGCACACAGCCGATTTGTCAAAATAGTGAAATACGTTATCACACCGCGCCGAGCTTGATAAAACTAGTGCAACCTTTTATTTTGTTTCCCTAATTTGACTAATACCTTCTCTCGTCAAAGTGTTTAATAGCTCACTCAACTACACATAGTCAATTTCCATTGACTTTACGTATTTATACGAATAGCAAAGATGAAGCCTTCATTCCAGAAAGGAATACAAATGCTCAGAGTACAAAAGGCAAGGCTTAAATGCTCATACACAAAATTATTGAACCATAGTATATAGGCGCATAATTCCCAAAACTACAAATTTGCAAGGGATACTAAAACAATGCATTCCGACTAAAATAGGATGAATCCAATGCTGTTAACTTACCTGTGAGTGGGACTATCTCTTTTAAGTACCTACTATGATATCAGGAATTGGCCAAATTGTTACAAGGAAGTATAGCTGTCGACTTGGAATTAACATGCTTATGTATAGAGGAGTAGAAATAGACTAGAGCTACAATGCAATGAATGGACTTACACATGTAATTAATGCTTGCACACAGTGACTGAAGTGTTAGGTACGTACAGTTAGTGGTTATTCAAGCCATTGCACATCACAGTCGTTCTCCTTCGAACATTTAATCAATCAAATGACCTATAAAAGCCAAAAGTGCTCACAAGCCAATGATACTTTCAATTCCCGCTCTTTAATAACTTAACTAATATATATCACTTTATCTTTAGCACTGTCCCTCTCTTTGCCACAATACAAGAGAATGATAAAATTATATACTGGCAGCACATGGGCACTGACATGTTAATTGCATCGTGTTCCGAAGCTTTAGCACAACTTGTCTACTAACTCACAAACCTAGTCACAAGGAAACCATAGCAGTTGGACATTAAACTAGAACTATTCCCTCTCGGTCAGACACAACTGTTTATTTATGTCCCTACACTTCCAAATCTCTGTACTTCAGACACACGCCAGATAAGAATTAAAAAATAATGTACTCAAAGCACATTCAACTTCCTTTTAAGATATTTAAAGTTAGTGACACAATTTTTGATTACCGGCCCATTAAATTACCTACACTCTTTTTGAGAACGATATTTTTAAAACTTTTACAGGAGCATCTTTTTTTGTTAAAACTTTTTATTGCACTTTTATGTTAAAAAAATAAAATCTGTTAACGCATTAATTACAGAAATATTAATATTTGCCTTCTCGTGGCAATAATAAATAGGAATCCTTAAAAATTTTCCTCTATATGCTCTTTACTAGGTAGTAGGTAGTGGTTTTTTAACTGTGTCAATATTCATATAAATGAATGTCCTTTAGACAGTTAAATGAGCGTACTAATAGATTTCTTATAATAAACATAATTCATCTTGTATATAAATGAAAGTGTGAGAGACTTACCTTGTTATTTCTCAGAGTTATCTTTAAGACAGAGAAAGTTGTTTTTGGTGACAAGGTGTCGCGGAAAGTACGTGGTGAAAGATCAAGTTCAAGTAGATAACTGAGTGAGAAACTGCTGTAATCGTAGCAACCATAAGTCAGGCACAAACGACAGAATGTTTGTGTAGCAGCGCACAAGAATGCAAAGTAAAATGTCACACTGACACATTATTATATTTCATAGACTGAACAAATTCTTTGAAATGTATCACATTCAATTATTCCCAAACGTGGTTACATATTATAATGTTACAACAAATAACAATTTCTATTTAAAATGTCCGGGTAGATATAGCATACCTATATACACCTTATAAGTATATAGATAAATGTGGTATATTATTTATATATTAATCACTTTAATTAATACTCTCCTCATATTTATCGCTTTCTGGTAATTTCATTGTAATATTAGAGCTTGCTAGGTAAATATGTACGAAGTTTAGATAAGTTAAGTAGCACAAAATCTATTAAAACTGAAATAACATGAATTACGTCCTGTGGGTACCAGTAGAATTTCCCGAAACTCAGTCGGTAAATTTGGTTAGGTAACCGCTAATTGAATATGCTGTTATCGAACTAAGAAGAACCTCAACGGCACCTATAAATATTACATGGAATAGACAGGCCGACAAATCTCAATTCAGTCTTGATTGTAATTGTAATCATATGTCTTCTTTCCACTGACCACTAGGAGAAGGATAAATAATACGATAGGGACTACGTTTTAGGACAATGTTGAAAATCTGGGTTTAAATGCATGCGTAGATATAATTAAGTAATTTGACGATTAAATTTTAAATATATCATTTCATATTTTTTGAATTTCTTGAAAGTGTCTTTGAGAAATGAATTACGGTATAATTATGGTAAAACTAGCGGAAGTATTCACGTTGCGTATGCATAAAGGAGATTCTTCTTTTAAAGTCAATCAGCACCTACTATCTACATGTAGTTATATAATGGTTAAGTTGCAGTAGGCTGTAGGTATATTTTTAGCTACATAAACGTGCTGACCATTAGACAGTTGAAGGAACTCGTTGCTAAAAGTGATTGCATTGCATCCATAAATTAAATAGTTATGTAGCAGGAGCTAGGTAGTTAGAATGGCTGGAGAAGGAAGTGTTTCAATTTGTATGCAAAGCCGAGTTGGAAGAAAAGTTTTAGAGTTGCTTATAAAGGGAAATCCTTTGGTGAGTGAGAAAGAGAGGATATCTGCTAAATATTGATGGTCCGAATCACTAGAACCACTTTGCCCCTTGACTCACTCATTCCATTGAAATGGCAACGAGGGTGTTACAGGAGCACAGGCAGAGCAAGAGGCAAACAAAAGTATTTTTATAGTCGAGTCGCAGAGCTGATGAGGATTCTTCGTAGGTAAGCCACGGATATATCAGTACTTACACGCTGTATGACAAGAGAATACTGGCTACTAATTCACAGACCACGGAATAAATTCCAAGTAGCCTTCAGTTGCAGTTGCAGTCGGCGGTTGCAGTCCTACTCGCTTCACTTGAGCACTCTATTAACATAACACTGATTAGTAGACGCGAAAAAAAAAGCAACGAGATTCTCTTTGTAGCGTTTGTTCACTTAGTGCTATAAATTTTCAAAAGTCTCCTTTATTATGACAGTTTAGTAGTGTAGTTTTGAGGGAGCACCTTTGTTGAACTACAACTAGTCCTCCTGTAATTGGAAGAAATAAAAAACTCTTTCAGACAGGCAAAACTACCTTGAAATATAGAGCAAAAACCAAGTTTGAAGAAATCCCTTCTAATAAATCCCTACGTGAAACATTTAAAGACCCTAAAAACTTTCTCCTCGACTTTAAAATGTCTGTCTCTTTTAAAAAGATATGTCATTGTTTTATTTTTAAGAGTCTTAAGCTTTTCAATGTTAAGATCTATCCCTTTTTTCTAATTCTAAGGGGTAGCTATTATTTTATTGTGAAAGATATGAAACTCGGCTGAATGCCCAGAGAGCAATAATAAATTAGCAGTGATCTACACACGCACGAGTCAATTTTGCGTTTTTACGCGGAAATGAATAGGAAAATTTATTTGCTACAATAAAATAAACATGAAACACTTACAGACTGAGATGCATTCTAAAGAATTTAAATATTTACAGCCATTTATGAAGATTTACAGTTGCCAGCTCTACGAAGCTAAGAAAGATGGAGCACACAAGAAGAGAAAGAAAAGATGCAGAATTCTTTATTAGTTTTCGGTGGCTTCCTTTTGATTATTTTCTCCTTTTACTCTAGCACCAATATACTTTATCTATATATAACTACTCGTATAACTACGAAAACTTTAATATGTAGGTACAGATAGATAGTATATCCATAAAACTTTTCCTTGTGTCACTGTAATAGACTCTTTGTTGGTATAGCGGCTATTTCTATTCAGGTCAAACTAAAATTGTTCACGATTATTTATTACATGGCGTTGATATTAATATTTAGCACAGGATTGTACGAGGAGTCTAGATTTGAGGTCTTTGAAGTGATAAAAGATGATTTAAGTGTAAACAGGTTAACAGTTGAGTGTAATGATTCTTGATTGCCGTAATTAAACGTTAAGAAAACTCGAGGCAATTACTGTTGTCGCTAATTTTGAGGAATGCATGATAGAGATAATTGCAAATGTTTGTGCACATGCGATGCTTGGTTTGGGAGAGAAAGAGGAAGCTCTTTTGCGAGTATTCGGATTGTCTAGTGACATGTCCTGTCAAGTCATGATGATGTGTTTGCCGTAGTCAAGTGGTGATTCAATTCAGCTGGGCTATGTGTCTGTAGTGGTAGATTGTGATTGGGCTGGAGAAAACTGCTCAAGTTGACGGTGCTCTTTCCATTAAGTGCCTTGGCTAGCGTTGGATTTTGTCTTCTTCTGGCCTGGGTTCTCTACCTATATTGTAACAGCTCTTTGTTTTTGCATGTGACGTTTGCTGTATGTAGAAATGCTGCGAGGGAGTTGATTTTGATTACTACTCAATAATTTTGATGGTAAGACAATATTTTTGTCTACTCAAGGATTCCAGAGACAATATTTAGTTAAATTTTTAGCGTGGCTCTACATAGGATTGTCCTTTGTGAACTAGTTCTCTATTGATAGAAACAACTGACTAGATATCCTACTCTGTGCCACTGACTTTGTTAGGATTCCTTGCGTTTAGCACATGTGACAACTTGTATTTCTCATATAAGTACAGAATGTATGGAGAGCTCCGGGTGTATTCCACTGACTTTCTAAAATGATTTCCAGAAAGAACTGTGTATACTTGGAGTGATTAAACTTTGGGCGATTTGGTAGATTGATTGCGAGGGTTTTGTGTGTGTAGACAAATGCATATCAGCAAGTTATCTATTATAGAAGAGGAAGTAAGAGAGAGAGAGACAGAGAACGTTTGAGAATGTGTAGCTGTGATGTGAGAGTGCAAGTGTGTTTCTGTCTGCCGGTCTCTTCTTACTTTCTCCAGTATCTCTTTTTGCAAGTGCTGGAACGGTGCGCAGGTTTCGGCAGGAAATACCATAGGAAATTCGCACAGCTCCTCGTGCCTTTTACATACTGCTAACATACATGCACTCCGACTTTCCGAACTCACAGAGAGTGAGAGAGAGAGAATGGTAGAAAGCTTAAGTCAACCCAGTGTGTTCTGTAGTAGTAGTGGCACAATATATTCCACATTAGCTATAGGATAAAAGTGAGGAGTTGAGCATGAGACTTTCTCATTACATCACTCACTCTGTGTGCTTACTAATATAATGCGGACACTTCACTTAGTGCACAGAAGAACAGACACGAAATAAGAATATAGAACTAAGTCAGGAGAAATGCCCTAGTGGTGCACACGCGGTGGCGGTGGCTCCCTTTCTTTGGCGACTCACTCACTCCGTTATCAGTATCACCAATAACTAAAATCCACTCGTCCACACACATACCTATCAGTGTTATAGGGAGAGAGAGAGGCAGGAGGGAATTTGCAGTTGACTGACAGATAATGCAATACTTCGTCTATTTGTACATGCACACTGGAGTGACTTAAGTAGCTTCTCCATGATGCTTTCTCATGCCACAGTCACAATGCTCATTTCCCTCCTCGCCAAAAGAAAGCAAAAGACAATCGTCCTTTAGTGTCCAGTCTGACTGACTTTCTCTTTATAAAAAACGCGTGCCATACTATCATGTAACACTAGGTATGATATGGGGGGGACTATATTATACAAAGGACTCGTCTATTAGATGTACTAGCACTACATTGATTTGCTAAGTACATACATCACGTGGGTGGTGCTACAACTTTTATAAGTACTATTAGTGCATGAAAGAAGAGCATCCTATCCATTTTCTCTTTTGAAAGGGAGTGGAGCCAACTGACAATGAGACATATTCGCTACGGCTTTCAATTCAAGCTCGACTTAAACCAAATCAAACGAAGTGGAGCCAAACAGTCTTAGTCTTCCTCAAATTAAACGCCGCTCTCCCTTTCTATTTTCTCAAGGCCCTTCTCTCAATTGAAGATCCTCAGGAAGTTCTTCAATTAGAGCCTATAGGGAAGTGTGCAATAAGAGGAGCAATAAGAAGAGCGCACAGAGTTAAATGAAGTTGTGAGCAATGCAATGTAATGCAATTCATTTAATACAATGTAATCCGATGTGTTTCTTGGCAGGAGTCAAAGGAACCAGAACAGCGGCTCACACGGAGAATACGGTGAGGACAAGAGGCTGAACTATGGTTTATCCTCCGTCTCTTTCTTCACAAACAGCTATCTACCTACCTTGTACTCTACTCAGCCACTCTGTGTATCTATTCAATGAAACAACTTCTCCGCACTGAAAGCTTAGCGACCGAAAGAGATGAATGAATGGACGAATGACGGCTCTTCTAAATTCCCACTATATGACATTCCCTCCTAATAACTCACAAGCTAAAACTACACGCCTACCCTTAACTTCATATAAACTCCGGCATAAACAAAACAAAGTTTTTTTTTGATGATTTTTTCCCGAAAAGTATCAGAACTTTTTACTAAATATAACCTTCTCACATTTCCCAGTCTTTCCTGGTAATTTGATCTTAATCTTTAATGGTTATAAAGGTGAGATCGAATCACACGCTATGTCCAACATCTAACTAAGACATTGCGCCACATTTAATTCTTTATCTATTAAGACTTTTCTTGTTTAAGGCCAACTTCCAAGAATAAAATCACTACTGCCATACAGAAACAATAGCATTATTGTTAAATAACTGACTATAGGAAGTAATAAAACTGTTAACTACCGTGAATTACATTATGACTTCGTTTAAATTTTTATTTTTTGATACGGTTATTTATTAAGGAGTATTAAAACTGCATTGTGGATTTAAATATTATGTTTGCAACATTTTTTATGATTTCACCAACAGTAATAATTTAGTTGTTTTTGGCAATCCAAGGAATGGCATTACGTTTTTATATGGCAAAGTATATTCTTTCGTTGCTAGTGACTTGAGTTATACAATGGTGGACGACGGGTATCCAAAAGTTGATAAAGTTAGGAGTTTGATGGCTTATCTTTCATCCATTAGGCCAGAATTAAGGGGAAGAGAAAGTTAGGGAGTGGTTTGGAGGAACAGAGGGACAGTGGAATAATTCAGCATCTTAGAGTCAAGTTGATTGTCTTTCTGTCTTTCTTATGGTGAACTGATCATACATAAGTGGCTTCCCTCTTGGTTTTTGCCTGGTAAACAGTCTACGAATCTCCAAAGGCAACTTTTCAAGTCAGGACGACAACTCAGCATAGGATCGCTTGAATGCTTTCGAATGCAATACAAGGAGGTTAGTTCGATTATGAGGACAGTTCTGGTGTGACTGCTCCCTCTCCAGCTCTTCAGTGGCTTCATGCTTTCTCCACTGGAAAAAAGACAATTTACGGGAAGGACTGAAGTGAATGAGACAGAGAGTGCGAAGAAATGACTCGGCATATGGCAATGCACTTGGATTTTCGAGTCGGAGAAAAATATGTTAGGCTGTGGATTCGCTTCTTGAAGATTGCTCTGTTATTTCTCAGGGCAGCAACTAATGCAGGATAATATTGTATTGTCCCATTATAAGGTCTCTGGGAGTGACTCCTACGGCTAGCTCCGTTTGCCTACTAGTTGGAAATAGGACAAGTTCTCCCTTTCAGTTTGGCTCTACGCTTAATCTCCAGTAAAATATGAACTTGTTTCGCAAGATCAAAAAATCTTATAAGTTGACACAAAGGAGAAATTGTCGTTGTTTTATTCAGGAAACGTTCTGGCTGACTTTTCTCAACTCCGACTGCTGAAAATAGAGATTACTTTCATGTGTGCCATGAAATACGGGGAAAATATGCCATTTGAGATTCGGATTAAAAAGTCACAGAGAAATAACCATTTATTTATTGGTACTTTATACATATTTGAAAATAACAACCAAAGTTTAAAACCATTAACTTTTCTCCATTCAAGAATTGAAAGCGGTTATTCTTGAGCCCTCTCGTCACTTTATGGCATTACTTTAGCTTTAGGTACTAAAATTAAATTAAATGCGTATTTCTACGTTAAAAACGTACATTTTTACTTACTCTGGCAATTATATTTAATTTATTTACACATTTTTATATGATAATTAAAATTGTTCTGCTTTAATTTAGAAGCTTATGTAAATCCTTTCTACCTTTACTCAGAGTATTAAGGATATAATGGGATCAAGAGAACTTTATATCGAAGAAGCATAAAGTGAGCATGTTGACTAAATGTGCTCATGAATGCGTACATGAACTTAGTATGTAAGTAGGTTAAAAGTTTGTTAAAAAGTTAGTCACATCAACAGTGTAATGTGAAATCCTTCTATACTTTCCTTGTGTAGTAGTAATAAACAGTGAAAGGAGTCGCAGAGAAAACGAGTTTCTACAGATATGCTCATAGCCTCTATATCCACCTATACTTAATGTACAACGAGTAAAACATTTGAAAAATAACTTTGGTGAGAAATGGCTTAGTGAGCAAAACATTTCAATAGTCAACGATAGGAAGTGGCATAGGCATGGGATAATTTGTGTCGCAAGGAACTACGACTGAACTGTATTAGTATTATCAAGTGAAAGTGTATGGCTAACTGTATTATGTAATTCCACGTCGCTCCTTCCTCTCTTCTGAGTTGTGGGAAGGTACATGTTATTCTATCGGAGATGGAATTATGCTGATAGGAGCTGATATGTTTTACTTGTATCTGCTCCTAACCTGAAATGGATCCCTTGCCAATACAGCTATCGCACTCTACAAAAAAGTTGATCAAGTTTTCCCATTGTGACTTGTTTGTGCCTCCCTTGTCCTTTGTAGCCACGTTCCGGCCTATACGTGGCTTTGCACCCGTGACCCAGAAACAAAGAACCTATGAGCATAGCCAGTGCCTCCTTGAGGCACGAGAACCATAACTCCCATTCTAAGTACCTCATGGATGGACAGCATTAGAGCTCCATCCGCCCTAATATTTAATTCCTCGGAAACGGATCGCTTAGCCAAGATCATTCATTGCGCCAAAATATCGATAAACTAACCAGTCCATATGTCACCATATAAATCCAGCCTCATGTCCTATCTGTTTAGCTAACGATCATTTAAAAAGTTTTTCTTTCAGGCCTAACTACGAAACTGACAATTTTAATTCATTATTATTATCTAAAAATGCTATAAGAGACCTTAAACAAGATTTTTCTCCTCAAATATTTAAACCTATATGCTTCGTCAGGCAGAGTGTATTGATTAGCGATGAAACGGCAGTTGTTGAGAGGAGAGGGCAGAAAAGAAAAAAGTTTCAAAAAAATCGGAAATGGCATTCCTGTTCTTGCTCTCCAGAATTCGCTGTCCTTTGAGCTCTGGTTCTTCACCACGACTGAGCTATTTAAGCTCCTGTCGAAAGTCGAGTCGTAGCGTAGTAAGGCTATAAAGCCTATTGCTTTCTATTTACATAGACACCTACTTATTTCCTTAGGCTCTCCCAGGAATAGAGTAGTCCTTCCACCTACTTCAAATTCCACTTTTGATCTAGTACCTCCTTCATCTAGATTCCCAATGGTTAATGTTAGTGTGTGTATAGTTCTCAACTATAGCCACCTTATGTCCAATGCTCAGCCAAGGAGACGTTTTATTGTCTTTATGTCACTTGATCTATGTAAGAACATTTTACGTGCATCATGACGAAATGGAGGAAATAATGAACCCTTTATCACAGAAGAGCAAAAGACGTTTATGTGCCTTCGTCTTCATTTTAAGGACTTACTTACCTACTACTCTACATTTTCGTCATCTTCTTTAAATTCTGTCACAATCTCAATCGAAATTACTGCAATATAATTCTAGAGCCAGGTTCCTGGCGAGAAAATTATCTGTATCATATCTTCAACTCCCAACTTTGATTTCGACAATTATTAAGCTTATTTAGGGAATTGGAGTAATTCAAGTTGAAACCCAAATTGAAAATAAAATATAAGACTTAAATACTTCATAACTTTAAAAATAGCACCGCTAGTAATTATATTTGCATTGTTCCTTCTTTTTTATATAGTAATAAACCATGGTAGACGATATAATAAAATAGCGGAAATTCCCCTATAGGAGAGATAGGTGGGTAGCTTGCATTCGGGTGTCGGGTGGCGTGTACCAAAATGTCGGGTGTCTAGCATTCGGGTGTCGGGTGTATTGCAGTCGGGTGTATTGCAGTCGGGTTGTCGAGTGGCTTGCAGTCGGGTGTATTGGATAAGTCCCAGGAGTATGATGTAATTCATGATTACATGCATTTTGTAGGGTCCGTTGACATCCCATTACTCCAAAACGGGTGTTCTGATTTTCTCTTCGATCTCATCCTTACATTTTACCTTTAAAAGACTCTCAGAATGTTTGAACGATTTATCCTTTTTCGTTTTTGAGTTATCGCACCCATAGACAGACGGACAGACTCGGCATCCTTATAAGCGATTCCGCTACTTAATAATGATTCAGCCAATTAACGAGCTCAAATCCTTTCAGTGTTCCATAACCATAAAAAATACAACTCGTTTTGCTCAAAAAGGAGTTGCAAAAAGGCGAAGTCTCGCTTGTGGTGAAACTGATGAAAATCTTAACATGGCGCAATGGCGCATTGTAGATTGTTCTTATGGGTATTCAGTATGCGTCTAGCCCTAGCTTTGCCATAAGACTGGACTGTTTGTCCAATAAAATAAACTATTTATATCAGTATTACGTTTATGCATTAAATGCTATTCTGAAATGCAATACATTATTGTGTTGCACCTTCTGTAAAATCTATTTAGATAGCGGCTTCTGTTTCCATTACCTCATAAGTATAAGTGAAAGCAGAATGAGCCAGATACAGTCACAATCGGCATTACAGTATGTTTTAATTTAGGTGTCAAATGAAATGTGTAATTGAAAACGAAATGGCATTGATGTGTGAATAGTAAAAGGGCTTGCAGGGTTTGAAACGGCAGGGATCACAATAAATAAATGGAAATTACACCAAATGTGACATGATGATTTGCTTTACGAGTTACATCTCATTGCATGCTGATAATTGCGTTAGGGTTTTGTTTGTTTGCTCTTGTGTGTCGAAAGCTGCACACTTATTTCTGGTTCACAAGACGTGGTTGACTGATCCAACTGCTGATGATCATGTAACGCCACAATGCTAATGAGCATGAAGACGAAAGCCCCGTGGTGTTGTCATTCCGTGTTTAGTATTAGTAAGAGGAGAAATGCAATCATTCAATGATGATACCCTTCCGAGTTTTGGCACTTCTGTCCCTATCGGCTTCGTATTAATTGTAGCTGCCAGTTATGTTTGTTGGCAGGGAGCGTCATGTGCATATTATTAGTTATTTCTCATATACTCGTTTTTGCATAATAAGGATACCTGTGTCTGCTAGACAAACAACCGCACAAAGATAAATAATTGTACTAATTGGTTGTCGAGAAATGACCAGAGCATGATGTTCTACGTTCTTTTGAATCCATTATTTTATTTCATTTATGTAATGGCACAGCAGACTGCATGCTCTATTATGTTCATAAAGAGCATGGCATTATCAACGTCATACGCAGCGAGAGGGGAGTTGGGGGCCACCGGCTCCAGAAATTCACTCCTTACAAAATGTGAAAGAAGGATTTAGAAATCTTCCAGTCCCAGTTGTTGCACTTCTAATAAGCCCCTATACTGAAGGTTAAACACACCCGTGCATTGCTAGCAGATTTTCCTCCCACTCAAAATAAAAAGGTATATGATTTTAAATTATTTGAAAACCACAGAGGAGCATTGAGAATTTCTTCTTCGTTAGAGTAACATATGTGAAATACTGTAAAGTTGAAGGGATGTTCTATTCAAAATTATGCTGCGTAAAATATGAATATTTAATTATTGTTAGTATCAAATAGTATCAATCGTTTATTAACTAACTCAGAAGGTGGGTTAAATGAGACGAATCGCTTTGTCTTTTGATAGTGGTTTTTCATTAACACGGGGTTTCCCAATTCTTAAGACAAATACATCAAGCAAGTTTTTCAGTACATTATGTTTTGCCGTATGAAAAGGTCGTCACAGAGGCACGATTTTTAATTGCGGCATGCCTTAAATACCGTAAATATATGTATGAATGTAAATTATATATACATACATAATATAATTACGGCAATTACGGCATTGTGGCATTTACGGCATGCGGCAACAAAAAATACTCTGGGTCGTCAGAATAGTTATAGTTGCATCAATATCGTTGAATAGCGTAACCTTGTTTGGAATGTCAGGTAATATTTAGAAAATTATTGCTTCGTCGAGTAACTAAGAAAAACATACAGGTAAAAAGGAGAATGTTTTGTGCTCTCACCTCTTCTATTGAAATTACAATAGAAATGCATTTCCTGTAGGGGGTAGGGGATATCAATGCGAATCAAATTTTCTTGATCTGCCGCCAGGAAAATCAAATCAAACTTTGCCTAATAAATAATTTGGCAATAATGTGCGATACCTATCCGTAGTAAATTCTACAAAGCGTATTCATTTAATTCATAACTTTTTAAGCATAGTTAAGGGGGCCCAACTTTTCAAAATCCTGATTAAAAGAATATGGCTTGGAGTAGAGCAATGATGTGTACATTTTTTAAATTGCTAGTCCAATATTTTTCGAGTGCCTGTAGAGAATTTTCAAGCAGTCATACTTAGAAGAAAACAATTGTGACCATCAGCTCTTTGCGCCCAGGACATTTTTCAAGATTTTTGAGTTTCTTAGAAACTCTGTAGGTTTTTCCAAAATTTTGGAGTCAGGACTTTTAGATTTGCCTGTAAATATTTGGCTATTTTCTGTGATGATTGTTTTTTCTTCTACACACATTTCAAGAAGGTTTCGGTTGGGATCTATCCTTAAAAGGCAGATAATTATGTATCTGAGGATATTTTTTTAAATTGTTATAATTTATGTGAATTTTTTATTTTATATTTTCATTGGAAACCTAATTGCTTGCATTGCTGTTGACTGTATCCACCTTCCTTGTATATTAGGTAAGTATTTTCCTCGTCCTCCCTTCCCCTCAAGTGACGCCACAATAACTGGAAGATCCCAAATGAGTACTGTTTGTGAGTGTAATAATGGAGTGCAGCCACAAGTAAATATTGTAAATAATTGTGATGGAGCTGAGTAGGAAAGGGGCACTTAAGGAATGTATGCAAAGTGAAGAAAGTTAATGCAAGTCACTCTGACTCAGTTCTGCTGTGTGAGGTTCAGTTTTCTTGTGTCCCGATATGAAAGCATCTTTAATGTAAATTTCTCATATTGCTGTTTGGTTGGCGGAAGGAGAGAATGAGAGGGACAGAGAGAGAGAGAGAGTAGTTTCGTTCTTTCCATCTTTCGCTTACGATAAGTTTGAAGAAAAAGTTTGCGAAGGGGAAGTAAGTAAGCCATCTGCAAACGAATTGTGTTCCAGTTAACTTGAGCTCAACAGAAATGCAAAAGCTTTGCAATCACATTAACATTACAACCCAATCATCTCCATGACCTTATTCATGCTTCCTCATCTTCCTACTTTCACATCGCATAAATATTCTACATGTTGACACGTTCGTGTTCATACGTGTTTCTTGCCATAATTCATATCTTCACCACTCGCCCTATCTCACTTATAAATTAATCGGCTCCCGCCGCACGTATCATCTACACTCTACTATTATGCACTGCACAACCACCCGACTCAACTCATCCTCATCAAACAAATGAAAATGTGGCTTATTTTTCTGTGAATGCTCAACTTCCCTGCCATCATGCACTCTGTGCTACCAGAAAATATGTTTTCCTTTCTTGCAAAACAAAAAATTATACATCTGTACTATAAAAATCACACCAGCCAATTTATGTGCTCGATTATCCTACAAGTTCGCAGTTAGTTATTCTGGTCTATGCTGTCAATCTTTCTTATTACGTCTTTTGCCTCATTGCATTATTTCTAAGAAGGCCCTAGCTAAGATATCTTTGTTAGCGCAATGTATACTAATAATGCTATTCTGTTTCACTCAAGCTACATTAAAAATTCTATGATTTCCTTTTGAGATTTGTTATGCATACATGATCAATCTTCAAGCAGTTCGTCAAACAAAATTGGCTCATGAACAGAATTCCTGAAATATGAATAGACTAGAACTTCGTAACTTTTGTTATTTCCTCAGTCATTCCTGTTAGTTACTAATGTCTCCAGGTAATTCAGAAGTTATACAATTTTCCAGACACACTGCTAGACTGATAAAAACAACCGAAAATATCTCATTGTATAGCCATGATGAACGGTTATTATTTATTATTACATAACAAAAGTTTGTAATATTTACGCAACTCATTTTGTTAGCATTTTTTATTATGAATAGATAGCTAATTTCCATAATGTTGTTTATATTATGCTGTAGAATGAATTATATAATGAGTATTAAAATAATTTTGCATTTCTGCCTAAATTCGACTACGTTTATTCATTTCAATATTCGTATATTTGTAGTATACGACAGGATGTTACAAGTACAAGTGATTTACATCGTAACTACTGTCATTAGAACACACATTGTTACACTTACATCTCTATTGGAACCCTTTTTAGGAATTTACTATTTAGTGCTTACTATTATTGGATTGAATTTATTCTTGCGATGGAATTATATATGATCCGCTCTTGTTTATTGTTGGCTTGAGATTAGGGGATTGATGGTTGGGGACGATAATCTTTAATTGAGTATCAGAATACCCATCTCATTTCTTTCTGTCACTTACCACTACACATCATTACATAATTTTGCACGTCTGCTTATCCGCAAAATAGCCTCATTTAGTTTATTAGTTTTAATTTAATACATTTTTAGATTATATTTTATTATTTTTTCACATGTATCGTTCTAAATGCAATGGCTAGCTAACCCTTGTTGTGCTTAGACTTTACAATCATACTTTTACGAATATATGACGTATTATTGTTGTCCACTTTTCATTTCCATGCAGATTTTGACTAAATATCTTCTTTTTGTTGGAGTAAACGAAAGAAAAATGTATCATCGTAGTGTTGTCAATTGCTAGCGCTGATTTTTCCACAGCACATACATTTTAATGTGTTTCAGTTTTAATCATGGTTTTTTACGCATAACGTTTTTGAAATAATATGAAATCAGACTTAATGACATGCTGACAATCATTCCGTGCTCATATACTATCTGTATACTTACTAGTGGTACTGGAATCCGTACAGTGACGTATTATTTTTATATATATAAACTTGGTTTATATTATATTTTGATATGTATTTTTAAGGCTTGTTCAAGCTACATCCAATTACTAGTTCTCGATACAAATTATGTCATTATAATAGATTTTCTTGAACGAGAACGGAACAGGCTCTACAGATACTTACGCATAATAATATAATTATAATCTATGTAATAGATATTTTATCATCGTTATTGGAAAGGAATCTGAATTACCCGAATATAGAAATAGGTGTTCATCAACACGTCAAGAAATACGGAAATGAATACCCTTTTATAGTCCATTAGTAAACCTCATCGTCAAAATCAGTTTTATGTAACTTGTAAATAAATTAATCGGTGCATCTACAGGAAGGTTATTAAAGGGATAAGCAATTGCTAATTGAGTGACTACTAGCTGAGCTGACTACCGAAACAATTATTAGTGGCAAGTGTTTCCGCTTGCTGTTTTATCAAAGTTTCCGATAGGAGAGAACATGGAAGGAGTAGTGGAGGGGTAACATGAGATTTGATGGTTACCAATTGATTCAATAGAAAGATCTTAATGTTTGTTGCAGCTGTATTATAAATAATTCATGTCTTCACGTAGTAGGAGATCAAAGGATGTAGTTGTAGGTGGGTCGGTTTCCGTCACTACGTTATGCATGCTAGACTACGTCAATGAGACGCTTTAAATTGAACATTCGGGTTTAAGGTTTACATTTCGGAAATGCATATCAAGCGCAGATGAGCGAGTAGAATGGGATCCTTTCACTTGAATGCACCGAATAGACGGAATGGAAAGTGCAGAATATTCAGGAGAGAACAAAGTCCGGTGTAGGCGAACGAGATTCGCTCGGCTCTCGCACTGCAGAGAGCCGACCGGGTAGAAGAGGGAGATGGGAGAAACGGCGGGGCGGGCGGGCGATGTACATGTCGCCCTTTTCGGAGTAGACTTACACTGACTTTGTTCACCCGCACTGAGTGTAAGCAGCAGAGCCAATGAAATGACATTATAGGTACATGATTTAATTCAGAGGGCTCTATGGAAATGAATACTTCGGATTTCGGCTCTCTAAATCCTTCCTTTCTTACTCTGATTCAACTGTCATCTGTAGAGTACACAAAAACATATCTTCCCTTGGCTCATGTATTCTGCTCCCTAATTTAATTCCCCTTTTGTGTCTGAAGGAGTTCTTCGAGAAAAGCCCTAAAGCCTCTTTTGCATTCGTTCATTTAATACATATTTTATTGTTGTGCCGCGTGCATATGGACATGGCCAGGCCACTTCTCCTACATTCCCTCTCTACAATAACTGACTGATAACCCAATAAGCATTAAACGCATTGCTCTCTCTATCTCTTCAACCGCCTCATGGCTTTTTTTATCGAATTTGCATGAATCTTTCCATTCTTTAAATTTAAATCTTTGTT
Source organism: Tomocerus minor (assembly GCA_009936455.2). NCBI lineage: Eukaryota > Metazoa > Arthropoda > Collembola > Entomobryomorpha > Tomoceridae > Tomocerus > Tomocerus minor. The sequence goes on along the minus strand of JAAAYG020087722.1, from coordinate 7,693 downwards.
TCTACTACAGACGGATATACCTTTGTCCTACATTACAATAGTGCAACTTGTACCTATTGAAAACCCAACCTGCATTTCCCCCTTTTGCCTTCCTACTTCCTACAGTTCACTTTATTTATACATCTGCAAAATGATTTCATCTCTATGACTAGTGGTAGTACGTTCTTATCCTTTCCATAAAGCTACATACATTTAAAGCATGAAACGAGGGTTAAAAAGAGAACTAAAATGCTACAACTTAAATAAATAATCGTGAATAAATAAATCTGTTTGCTCGTGATTTTATGATCTTGTACGAACGCTTCATGCTCTACGGAAATTAAAGGGAAAGGGTCAAAGATCTTTGCGGAATGGTGTGTGAAAGAACATTATACATTTATATATAGGTCGTAGCATCTAAAAACATCATGTAGTTAGTTTTTTCTTATATTTATAAGGGAGAGTTGATGTGCATATCCAAGAAATAATATCAATAATGGTGCCGTGATCAATATGACTATGAAAAAAATAAAATGTGCGCAGAACAGAACATCAATTAACAAAATAACGGAATGCTTACTACTTTATTACTCGTACGACTAAAAACTACGACTTGCAAGAAATAACAAATTGCTTTACTTCCAATCATATTTTTATGTAAGTGTCATTTAATATGTGGTGTAAGTATGTGTGATAATAATTATCCAGGTGTGTGTGTGTAAGTGACATTGTGGGTATGTAGGTTATGTATTTGCATTCAATACACTAATTAATAGAACTGAATATTGTATTGTTTAGATAATACACATTATAGCGACGGTGAGTATATAATATCGTAGTTCGCATATAATATTTAGTACTTACACATTACTCATTTTATAGCTCTAATTTAATGCTCACTATAAGATTTGCTTTTCCCTGTAAGTAAATTATATTTCTGATATCAATATAATAATAAGGATATAATAACCCCGACCTTTAACATTTAAGTTCCAGCAACCATATTCTTATTTAAATTATTTAAATTAGCTAGATGCACAGCCTAAAGCACATTGAGATTCTACTATTTAAGCAATTCATAACGTCGCTTTTTTTTTACATAATATTTCCCTTTCCTATTACCCTTTCCCGAAGGCAACGGCAATTGCCATACTTTAAACTTGGACAACAAACTAAACTTACAAGACATTGTTACCTTAATTTCTAGAAGCACCAGATTTTAGTAACAAACACAACCTGAAAGTTATTGCTAAAGCTATTTTCATTGTTTCAATATACCATCATAATATTTATCTACGACAAACACAGACTAACTCAGTTTCACTTACAGAAGAGCACCGTAACCATTTCCATTTCTGTAAATGCATAACAAGCTACTAGATTTACCCCCCCCCAGCACAATGTACATAATTGATACAATAAAAAATATTTTGGAATCTACAGATTGCCCATAGCGTTAGTAATCACATCTATTTACGTTCTCATAAATGCTACTGGTCTATTATTTGTTTTTTTTAATTTTATCAGCACAATAACTTCAATTGTAACCAATTTTTGTATTTTATACTATTATAAGACCAATCAAAAAAACATTAAAAATAAATCAGCTACACATTTTAATTGATAATTAGCGTTTCTTGCTATTATTTTTGTCAGTTAAACGATTTGTTTAAGTACTGGAACGAAATAAGCAAATACACTTTTGTAAATTGTTAATAGTAACCATCACCTGTTCCCCTTTCTAAAAAATACTAAACATTTACAGAAAGCACAAACTAAGAAAATATTATGCATTTAATATTTTGAACATAAACTAGCAAATTACCATATTATCTACTTGGCTATTTTGAATCATACAGAAGAGAATGTATAGTTACTCGTTTTAATCCATGCAACATGAAATAGTTCAAGAGTTGAATAAAGCGTTTAAGCTCTACGAGCTCTAACAACAGACAGTCTACTATTCTACAGTCTATATAAGTTCCTTTTTAGTAAATGTATTTGTTTCCCTAACTTTGCAATTGCTACTGCTACTTAGCAATAGCCTTTCTCTCAAATATTCCGTATTACAACTAAAGGAATACATGAAAGTATTTTTTCTATTTGGCAAGGCATCACAATCGCATAGAATGCAATTGAATTTAGAACGTATTTGTTGCTAAATGCTAATGTTAATAAGACTATTCATTCTAATGTTACAAATGCACAGAGAAAACAAAATGAAAGGAAAAATGAAGAATCTATTTGAAAAAAATAAAATGGGGGGAAGGCAGGTCTTTAGTATCAGCCAATTACAATTTGGTTTTCATGCGATTCACACGTAGTACTTCTAAAGGGTTATAGAATAGGAAAACATAAGAAGTTCATAATACTTCATTATAATTCCGTGAAGTGAGGATCATTTCATAGCACTTCAAAAAGAAAGCTCTTAAAAACAACTAACAGTAAATAGGCATTAATGGGCAAGAGTACGATCGATAAATACAATTCGGCAGATTATTGAGTTGGTTTTTTCTGGATTTTTAGGTCAAACAACAAAAATACTGGGAATAAAAACATGAGACAGAATTGTGAGCAAAGAGGAATTGAGGCACTAGGTACTAGTCCAGGGAAACGTATCATGTTATATGAAATCAAAAAGAGAGGCTTTGTCTTCGTGAGAGCAGACAAGGTGGTTATTGATGGATGATTGAATGAGACCATGAAAACCGTTTCTCATGGAGCTACGTATACAACATCGCCACTCAGCCCTGCATCAAAATCTGAATGGGAATCCAAAAAATGTGACTCCAAATCAAAAATGAAATCAATATCTAATTTTAGGTCAGTCTCAGTCGATCCATTGCTTTCTTTATGTTTGAAGCCCTTCAGTTACCTTATTCTGACTTCTTTATCATCATGTAAGTTGTAAGTCACAGCATTGAAAGAGAAAAAAATACCAATAAAAATAAAACAGGACTCTCTTAGTCCATTTTACTGGCAAACAAACAATTCATCCAATGTTTTTCTTCTTTTACTTGAAATAAAGAAGTTTTAGTAGGCTCTGAACTCACAAGTGACTGAGTTTACAGAATTTGCTAAAGGATATTGACACGCATGTCGATAGTGGATTATATAAAAAGGAGCTTCATTTCTTTTTCATGTGCACGTGTACAACTTAGAAAATAAGATTGAAAGAGTCATAAAACAACGAAACATGTTAGATCAACATCCTGCAATAAAATTATTCATCAACATTTTGTTGTCCTTTTTAATGCATTCAATGTGAGAAGATAGTGTAAAGCAAAAGAGAGACTGAGACTGATTCCATTGAATTAGAAATGACATGCTGCTGAAATGATATTAGAAACAGACGCTCACTAAATATAAGTTGAGTGTCTTCCAAAAATTTCCATGAATAACATTTGCAAAAGGTGAATGGGAAATAAACAGGTTTAGCTTTACATGTAAAATTAACCGAGATTTCAATTTGGATCCAATATTAAAACTAATAAAACTTAATGCAAACAAAATAAATCACATTCAACTACAGAGCAATCACACTACTGTAATACCAAACGCTGAATGGCCCAATTTACAAAGTACTTATTTTTCTTATTTTTTTGAACTTAGAAACTTCACAGTTTTGGAATGCACTAAACTATTGCTTACAAGACAAACATAAAACACAGAGGCTAATACGTAGTTGTGTTGACTTGCCCACAGTCTTCAATCAAACTATATTTACGGCTTGTTTTGTTTAATTAGTGTACCTATATGGAACTTGTGTGCAGTGCAGCACTTGAGTGCTGTAGTCTAAGTCTATTATGTCAATTTACAATGCTTAGTCAAAACTAAAACAATCGTAAATCTTTTTAGTTAAAATACGCAAGACAAGTCTCTATTAGTAGAAATGACGTCCTTTATATGTAGTTTACTAGCACGTCATCATGTTAACTGCTATCATTTAGCTAATACAACTTGGTTCTGCAAATTTACAACAAACTAATTTACCTGGATTTATACGTTGCTTTTACTTATGGGTTGTATTATGTGGCGGTCGTTATGAGATGTGTTCAGTTGTAGTTGAGAAGTTGGGACATGAAAAGTGTGCGTGACCTATTACTTCCATATCTGGTTAAATAGATCCATGAATGAATCGTATATCATGAACGTAATGGCAACATCCAAGCAAACACGACTCAAGCGTGGGACTGTTCCTTTGTAGAATCTAAATAAATAAATCACGAGAAAAAAAGAAATTAAAGAAAAACGTCATAATTTTCTACATTTGAAACTACAGAAATTTTTACGCTATTTTAAGACAATACATAAATATTTGATGAATAAATTTAAATAAATGTACATGTTTACACTGCCTCCAGTAGAGTCTACAAAAATTTTACAATAAAAACAATAATTGAAAATTATTTTAAAATATCAAAAATTTCATTCATTAGCTCTCGGAATAAAACGTGACGGAACTTCCAAACACATCTCAAGTCTTAACGTATTAAAGTATTAATCACCAAAAAATTAGATCTAATTCTCTAAACCTTTTCTTGTCTAATTAATTGCCTGAAGTGTAGTTTCGTGGCCTTTTAAATTTTTTTGTAAAAGTATAAAAATAAATAATTTATATTTGATAGTAGTGTATACTGATCAATAGCAGTAGTAGTTAGTATTAATAATGTAACGTTGACACTCTCTTAAATGATAATTGCGATTACGAAACGCATATTGACTAGTAAATACACAATGTAATGGAAACTATGAAAATAATCAAAGGGAGTTTAATTAGGCATTTTAACCAGTTTATACTCAAAACAGTTACTTACGCTTTAGGACCCTCGTTCTGCCAAATTTTCATGAAACAATCGGCAGTGTTCTTGTATTTGGATGCTTCGAGACCCTGCAAAGAATTCCCAAATTGATTAATGGTACCTACTAATAGCAAGGATAAAAAATGCAAGTTAAATATAAAACTTTTAGCTTGCTTAGCAAAACATCTCTTACTGCATGCTATTGGCGGATGCAGAATTGCAGATGTAAATAAATTATTGTGGGTATTGTAACCATATAATATTCCCCATTTATCTATGAAGGACTAAGATGTATCCTATAAGATGCACAGTAAAATAATAATTACTTGGAATATGTCATCATGAAAATAAATAAAAAACTGTTCAAGACAAAATGCAACAAAGAATCAAAGTGAATTTGTTTAAGTCAGCATTCCTAAAATTATTGTCAATGCCGCTGCCCCAGTAGTGTATTGTATTAAAGTCATAAAGAAAAGTTTTATTAGTATGTAATAAAAATGAGAGACATAGTGACTACGAGATCTTCTTTCCCGTGCGGAGAGCCAGAGATAGCATGAAAGGATTTCAGGTACTTCACAATTACCTTACAACTTAATAAATCGAGGCGACAAATTAACAGTAAATATTCTAATCAGAATCGACCAAGTGTGAGAGAGGTCGGAGAAAGTTTGAATGGATGACCTTTCATCTAAGAATCTAATTGGCCGTCTGTCTCCTCAGGCTCCTCAATAGACAATCCATCATTCATGGAACATTGAACTGAATAACTACGTTCTAACTGAGAGCAGACAAGGTGCATCTGTAGATCTAGCCTAGAGTCGTATGTGCCAGATATGCTCGTGATATAAATAGCTGCCTGCATCCCACGTACGAAACATTAGTTATGTAAGAGAAAAATATGAAGTCAGAACGGAAGGTAGATAGGATTGTGAAATAAATAAGGAACATGTCACACTCCACGACACAACTAGGATTCAGAGTTGAGCCAGGGAAGCTCACCTGCATTCGAGTCTTGACGACATCAATTGGAGTGTTGCCAAAGACGGACGCAGCTCCAGCAATAGCACCGAATGTACCAACCACCAGTTTTGGGACCGGTTTACTGGGGTCACCACCTCTATGCCAGTCTTTTAAAGTCTCCATAACAAAGAAACGAATTGCCTGGTTGCTTCCTTGTTTCATAATGGTCGCAGTCACCCCCTGGTATGTACCACGAATACCTGAACTCATAAAAATTAAACCTCTTTCAGCAATAATAATGTAACTGATGAAATGCCACGAGACATGCCGCCATTTACAACTATTCCAACGCAAAATTATTAATTTGGCATTTATAATAAATATTTGTGAAATTGAGTCTCACCTTCAGTGCGAATAATTTCTTTGACTCCATGGAAAAATCCTTTAAATTTTGGATTGCCTGATCGTTGGTCATTAATGAACTTAACTTTAATAGTTTCCATTGGAGTGACAGCAAAAATAGCTTCACATACTCCAGCACCTAATCCACAAAGCATACGGCCTCCAGCACCCAAATTCCCTTTCGAATCGACGCTTCGCTTTTTAAATTCCTCAAACGCACCAAATCTAAACATTTATGGTAAACAATCCATTACATTTACCATTAAGCAGCGTAGTTAGAATATAAAAAAATTAATTATTTAAAATGCAAATTTTGATGTAAGAACTGCAATTTTTTTTACCTGACAGCTGATTTGGGTATGGAACCGTAAAGAAGGACGCTAAGGCCCCGGTACAACCCCAAAACTCCATGCCCCTTTACGGTTTTCCTGACGCAGTCAGCGATACCGGAGTATTGTTTTGACTTCCCAGTCTTTTCATCAAGTTGTAGCTGTGTTTTGACATATTCTGTAGGGAAAGTAATGCAGATTTCTATTCCACCGGTAATTCCACCTGAAAGTTTTTAAAAATTAGTATTTTTACTATTTTCAATGAGTTTTTAATCATTTGAAATTAACAAGGAAGTCAACACACCTGCTACAATTCCTTTAAGCCCCATATTGCCTCCCCCGGCAGCGGCTGCAGCCCCATTTTTGGACATCCATGGCCTTGTGTAAAATGGAAAGATATTTCGTCTGTTTTCCATAATCTGAGATTATAAAATTCAATTTAGAATAGGAAAAATATTGTCAAAACACAGTAACAACTCGCCCAGCCAATTCCCAAATAGCTAATGTTCGAAGTGAAGCGCTAGCAAGATTGTGGCTATTTATTAGGTAGCTAGATACTGTCTCTCTTCTATTCTTAAAATTCCTACTTCCTCGTCTGCATTTGCACTTTGCACTATGCTTTGCCAAGTGCTGATGCTTTGCTAAGTGCTGCTGAGTAAAAGTACAGTATGACTGTATAATAATAATTGAGTTTTTTTATTGATGGGCACTGCTCTCATTCCATCAACTTATTTTGCATCTACTTATGAAAAAAATGAAAAAATTAAAAACGTTAAATATTTTAATTATTGCGGATATACTTACTTCTATTTGGTGAAAATACTGTTTATTTTTTTATTCCTTGGAACCTATCGAAATTTTTATTTTAACTTTTTGCGATAGTTTCAAGTGCCGATGCGCTGGCCGGTATCGATGAACAAGGATAGAATGAGATATAAACCATACTGATGATGAGTTTTAAGGATGTAGTTACATTTCCATCCTTGCACTTAAATTTAATACCTACATTGCAGTTCCATGCCACCTGCCAAAAGTGTTAACAGAATAAGATATCCATCTGAGTTCTACGTGATCTGCGTGAATGCTCCATGATTTATGGTCAGGGTTTCAGAATGCCATCATGGAAATAAAAAATGTAATATGCAATAAACCATTGCAAAAACGGCTGTAACAAAGTAGCGGAGAATTTGGTGATTTACTGCGAAAATTGCCTGATTTATG
>JAAAYG020087711.1:0-28260 GCA_009936455.2 Tomocerus minor | reverse complement strand
TGATTTTAGCCAAATATTTATTAAAATTCGACTAGACAAATGAGATCGAATGCAGATTGCCCACTTGGCTTTCTTTAAAAATTAAACGAAATTAAAAATGGAATATAAAGGATAAATATTTCATCTAAAAACGGTGTTAAACACTTCTCCTCGTAGAAGTGGACTGACGAGCAGTAATGCGATTGGTTGAATGATGAATTCGCAATACACTACAACAAAATCAAAAATCCCATATGAGAAACACTTGGTTGCAACTATTTAATGTAATTATTATTGTTATATTATGTTAGATTATGAATTTATTTTGGAGCAAGCGATTTCGACATCAAGTTCGTTTCGCTAAAAATTCTTGTTGATTAGTAAGGAACTTCTGTTTGCTAAATTTTCAAAGGTGGAGGTGACTAAAGCTCTTAGCGTTTTGCAATTTGCGAGAAAAAGATCTAGAAAAAGGGACAGTGAAGTGAGTTTTAAGTGAGTAGCACTAGCATTTGATTAACTATTCTCTATGCGGTTTTTAAATAAGTTGATTATGAAAGTTTTTGTATAATATTTCTACTACGATTGATTCTGCTACGAACTGATTTTAATATTTGCGGGATCCCCGGCGGCATACTAGAGCTAAAGATTAATTTCTCGGGAGGTAATTCTCATAAATATCAAAGGACAGAGCAGAGAATGACTTTTGGGTTAGATTGTAGGAAAATTGCAGTTTAGGCAGGTATTTATTCAAGGTATCAATTGTTTTTGACCATAGGGTTGTTGGGCGGAGCCACGCATCTCTGCGCAAAGGTTTCTCTAAGTTTGATCGTAGGTTCGTGAAGATTATTTTCTTTGCTACTTGAAAAAAATTATTTTCCTAGTTCGCTTCAAATTATGTATTTACTTATGTATCTCAATATTTTGGTTTAGTGCATATGTTTCATGTGATTTTTAGCGAAGCGAACTGTTTCGTGAAAAAATTGCATACTGCGAGTAATTACCTACGAGTCCACAGAAAAAAGCAACCCCGGGAGGTAAAGTGGCGCCTTTGAGTCCAACGACAAGCATAGCAGGTAAGTACAAAAGTAAATGTCCTACAGACACGGCGTAGGACGCAATGGCCCTTTTCGCAGGGTTCGCCTTGCTTCCTCTCGGCTTGAAATGCTTCACCCTAGTCCGCCGCTTCTTCAGTTTCACAACGTTTTCGTTGTTATTGCTGCTGTCTGCGATGATTTGGTCTTCACCGAACGGAAACACATTATCACTGCGGGCTTCGTACACCGTCATCGAGTTGAACTCTAAAGATTTGGAGTTCGTAAAGATAAAACCGCGTCGAATGTTGCCGCTGTGAGTTTCGTCAAACGACATCGACTTGGTCAACTTGCGGAATGAGTCCGAGTCTTCTGTCAACCGGTCGTAGTTCGAAGTGGAATTCGACAACGACGAAGTTGACAGCGAATGCGGAGCGATTTGTTCCGAGTTGATGCGGCGGTGAGATTTTACTCTCTGAGGATTCGATTGCAGCGGCAAACTATTTGTGCGCGTTGAAGTCGGACTGTGGCCACAAATTATAACAAAATTAGGACCTGATTTCCCAAAAGGTCATGCAACCTCTTAATAATTACTAATTACCCATCTTGGAAGAGATTCTTCTGGAAGGTTCTCTCAAATTGAGTTTTTTCTTCCATGTCACGTTTCCGTTTTTTACGCCTTCTTCTAGCGAATGCTAAAACGTAGCCAGTGGTAAGGGCGACGAGACCAGTACAGTAACCAGCGAAGACTATAACAAAGAAGACTAGAGGGACATTTGGAATACAGAGAGCTAGAGCGGGCTGGAATGTATGACCAAATGTCACTGTCGCCCCGTATGACCCTGAGAAGGTCACCAGCCAAATGAGCACCTAAGAAAATTGAGATTTTAAGACAAAGTCGAAAAAAAATTCCTTATTTTTTATTGAAATGCTAGAATTTATTTACTAGAAAGATATTTGTGGTGCGAACAGAGAATACTGGATACTTTCCTGTAGGCAGCCACACTGCGAGGACCCTATCCGCCCTGTAAAGGGCCACTGCTAACAAATGCATTGTCCAGCAAGCAGCTGTCGTCGTTGACACTGCTGCACACATCTGATCTCCGTAATCCCACTCACCCTAGTTAGAAATTAATTTGGCTTAGTGCATTATCCTGCATCATTGGAAATCTTTGAAATAAATTCGAAAATCTGAGTACCTTCGCTACAGCTACGAGAGGAACAGGTAGGACTAGCATGGCACCGATGCAGTCAGCAATGCAGACGTGTCTGATGAAGAGAAAATGCACCATTCTTAACTTGAGGCTGTCACGACTGATGTTTGCTATCACACTTCCGTTGGCTAGCACCGCCGCTGTCAATATCACCGCCAACAAAGACACCTGCTTTCACGAACACACTTAATTATTTAATCTGTTCACCTGGGATGAATATTTAATGGTAAGAAAAAGAACAGGACCTGTAGGGGTCTGTTAACGACAGGAAGTTTAATAGGTGGCTTTGTAGTAACAGTCGTCGCTGCTGTAGTGCTAGAAACATCCTGGAACTGAATAAAATTATGGACAAGGACGGGTATTTCATTGTCAGCGTTATTATCGTCGTCAGAAGTCAACTCCGTTGCAGCCACGATCGATGACAAGGTCAACAAGAATAACAGGGTCATCTCATCCTTTGGGCTAAGCAGAAAATCAAATCAGAAACAATGGGGTCACCCGAGAAAAAACAACTCAGATTTATTTAGGTAATGACACAGTGGCAGTGTAACATAAAAGTCAAACCTCCAACTCCAACATTCAGAACGCAATGAGACAATTAATTTTTAAGACCAATGTAAGGAGAAATCTATTTGCTTTGACTCTATTTTTAACTCCCGTCTCTGTCTGAAAAGAACTATTTGTCTCTGATACGAGAGATAAGAATGGTTCAAAGTCTGTTGTGTTCTTCTCTATTAGTTTTTCAGTAAAAAATTGTTTATTTTACCTGAAATGAAAAGAAAGGGCCCGGACGGAGTGAAGAAGTGAAAGTCAATGATGGAACGCCATAAACCAAAAGAAACTTTCCCGGATAGGAAAAAACTACAAATACTCCGAATATACAGAAGTTATCGGAGTAGCTTGGGTCGATAGCGCAATGGTCTGCTACGCAGACTCCCGAACAACTGACTGAAACTACAACAAATACGACACGGGCTCTCCCGAAATTATATGCAACCTATATAGAGTCTCCGCAGACACAAAGCCATTATATCAACCGTAGGTATCTATCTGCATGATGGTTACGTACGTCTTTCCCCATTTCCCTATTTACTATTTGCATGCACTGAGGGAGATAAGGCACATAAGCAGCCGGAGCTGGGCAGAATCCTAGCAGCTGGATTTCTGTGCGGATTCCCCTAGTAGCTCCCAGACACTGGAACGTAAAACTCCTAAATACATTCCCTTTCTTTGTGATATGCAGAGCGTGCAAATGTTAATGAGATAGAATTCGAAAGGTCAGCATGTCCGAATTCCAAATAGTAAATGCCAAAATATCAGAACCTCTCTTTTTCTCCCATAGACCTTCAGACATGACTCTTCTCCGATGATATTATATAAAGAATGCTTTCCATTTCACCTTAAATGCACCATTATCTATTTCGGAGAGAGTGAGGGACTTTCATGCATCAATTCGATTTGCACAATGATGAAATGAATGCAGAGAAATAAGGGTGCGGTCAATGATCAACATGTCCAGATATTTCATGGAATTTATTTAAAAGTAAAAATCATTCAGGAGCAGGCCGAACAGTTTTTTCTCGAGTCCTACATTAAATAAAATATTTCCCATTTTAATAAATTAATAGTTAGTACGTAGCAATTAGCAGTTTTCGAAAATTTAGCGAAAATAAAGTACCATTTAATCAGTGTTTCAGGGCTCCTGTATAGGAAAATTAATTTCGCAAAGAGGTCTTCTTCCAGAGCTAACTCACCACTCTCGCGGACCAAGTAAATATCCAGGCACAGCTGCAAACCAAAAATATCCAATCAAATCACCCCATTGACCGATTTATTAGCAATTTTATGAGAATTCAATGTCAGCCACACCCAATCCTTTCACAATGATATATACACATCGCAAAATCATAAAACACACACTAATATTTGCTCAATGCCACTAACGCGCTACTATTTCTGTAGAGATACTACATTCTAGGTTATCTGGGTTATCTTCGTTGAAACAGAAAGTGCAAATAGAACAGACGTCACATTTCTTTACATTTTCAAGGGCCTATTCAACAAAAATGATAGTGATGTAGTTTACCTGGAAAACTCGATCCACATTTGGCATATCGTCAAACCTTTAACATAAAATTCCGTAGTTTATATAAATATTCCCATTATTGATCAGTTACTCTTGTAATAATATTATTATAAGAAAATGTTCGAGTACATGATGAGAAAGGAGATTCCAGCAAAAAATCCACGTACGAATTTACTAGCGACCAAGACCAAAGTCGTGTACAGACTTATTATACTAAAATATAACAAAAAGTTAAATTAATATCCCTCAGTTAGCGCGGGTTTTGTATTACAATTGAGGAAGCTGCTTACCCGCCACCGGAAATAAATGAAAGAGTGGGTGGGAAAGCCTTTTCATTGAAAGTATAGAGATTCAGATGCTGACAATTGTCCCCCAGAGGCATGTCGTGCCTTTTCTCCCAGGTTGTGCAATCCTCCTCCATTTCCCACCATAAAACCTCCGACGCATTCTTCAGCGTCAGAGTTACATTCCTCAGAACAGAATTCTTTACGTTATCAACAGTGTTGAAACCATACTGGTAATCAACAAGACCTTGATTCAAGGCTGGTGAAGCCACCGTCGCCTTCCCACTATTCACAACTTTCAGAAACTTAGGGAAAACTCCGTCTACCCTCACGGGCGTGGAATTCCGGCCACTTATCATGGACACAAGGCCTTTTCTCTCTTTATCTTTGAGAGCTATTTCATAGTTCCCGCGAGCTATCGACTCCACCGTTGGATTTGTATCTTTTCTTGAGATTGTCCACGACATCCTCATACTCATTGTTGTATCTGCAATATTGAAAACATTTTTGTTAAGACATGCAGAACACGGGAAATGAATGAGCCTTCTCGAAACATTCTTTTCGTCTAAATACAAGAGATTAAATAATAAACTTACTGATAGCCAAGAGTTCCTGAATAAGTTTGTCCTTGGCAGGAGGTGAAATTCCCCAAATGGACGAAGAGTTCCCCACGAGTTTTGCTCGACAAACATCGTCGTGTTCATAACTGCTTAGAAATGTTTGTCCAATTTTGTCCTTCCCATAAATAACGTTTTTAAACTGTGACCAGTCCCACTCAGTGAAGCTAATTCAAAACAAATAAATAATTATCAAGATCTTTAATTTACAATGCCGTAACCAATAAAAAAATTAAAATTATTAGTCCTACCAATTGATAGATGTATTCTGAACGGACATAGTGTAAACGGGTTGATAAGAACCAACAGTGAATTCCAGGGAAAGATCTGTCGGTTGGTTGGGCAGTCCGACTGTGTTGCCCAACGCAAAGAGAACCAAAGGAAACCAAATGATAGCAATGACTGTAAATAACGAACTTCCGCCGATTGTGTACTTGCTCCACCGAGACTTAGACACCCCGCGTTCTTGTGGGTATTCTTTTTCCACCCTCCGTTGACACTGTCACAATGGTTATTGTATTTTTATATGAAATGGACTTTTTCTAAATTGTCATTTACAAGTGTATGTCCTGTTAACAATTACCTTGAGCTGAAAAATATGGGCAAATATATCTTCGAGTTTGAGCCAGTCGGAAAGCGTCATACTCGTGTCCGTCCATATCCAATCCATTAAGGCTCTTAGCTCGAAAAGAAAAGGCACCGCCATGAAACTATTTAAAACAAAATAAATGATATTAGGTATATCAAAAGTTACTTATTAACAATAATACATGTTGTTTCCAAAAATGTACAAGTATTCCTAAGAGATTGTTTACCCTTTGAAGAGGAACATGTTGATGTAGTTGTACTTTTTACAGAGGAAGTTGCCTAGAATTCTTGTGGGGTACCCAGAACGGATTTGGTAGGCTGAGAATAATAAATAAATGCATTTCACCATGTACCACATCTGGGGTGGAAGAGCTGCGTTGAACTCCCTACAGGAAAATAAAATCATTAATCATATGATGATTGCTATGAACATAACATTACATCTACATAGTCATTTTTGAGTTGAAACCTTTCAGTAACTGCAGGGAGAACGAAGAACATGGCTACATGTACAAGGGTAGCGAGAAATATTTGAAAGAAAAATTTTCCCAGAATGTATTTTCTGAGATACAAGGCTCTGTCGATGACTATCAGCCCAAATTGTAGAATAACCATCACCAAAAAAGGAACTGGAACTTTATTTTCCTCTAAGTACGACGACACGTCACCCGTTTGAGACTAAAAGATTTGCACAGATTCTTGGACATTAAAAATGTATTCCCCTAAAAAAAATTGTAAATAATTAGGAAGCATATAGTTTACCCCGAACGATGCGAATCCAAAGATGACGACAAGAAAATTGAAAAAGTCACACATGAACATGTAAGAATACACATCCACCTTGACCTTGTACTCTAGATTCAGAATTTGGTTGAAGAAGGCTTTAATGCTCGATAAGTACTTGTCCAGGCTAAAAGAGTATGAACATTTTGTAATTCTTTTCATCAAATGCTGAGTTGCGTAGTCACAATCAGGAGTAAATTGATATTTACCACAATTTAATGACTTGAGGGTCGAAGTACTCAATTTCCTGCATTATTGCTCCTCCGCAACGAATTTCATCGGAAGGACCTTCGCTTAAAGATTTTTCTTGACTAGACATTTCATCAGTAGTGGTGGTCTTAACCTCTTCAATGGCCATCACTTCTTCGCTTATCGCTGGCTCCCCTTTATTTTTCCACAGACCGAGAGATTTAAGCATAAATCTAATGAAAAATTAAATAAGTATCATAATTAAAGCCTAATATTAAGTTGTATGCACTTTACATATATACTTTTATTTACTATTAAATTACCTATGAAAAAAGACGGCCATTAATAATAGCACGTCATAGACGGCATATTTTTCTGACTGTTCTATGCCAAGTATTTTAGGAGGCCAAAAGGGGCCTGGCTTTATTTGTTTCGTCTTATCATTCCATGGAAAGAAATCAAACTGAAACATATATTTTATCACCACTAAGGCCTGCAAAAAGAATCAACATTTTCACAATTTATCTAGCTATACATTTTACTTCATAGCAATAATATTACTATAATGATTTATTATGTCACTGTATAAGCGCTGATTACATCAATTTTCGTTAAAAATTAAATTCTGACCTCTGTGTAGGCAATAACAGTAACCCAGAAGGTTTTAGTTGGACGCGGAACTGAGAGTGAGCCCCAGAGTAATACCATAATAGGCAAAGGAAGTGACAAAAGGCTAGCTGACTTGATTTGGTTTAGGAAGACTATAAAGTAACACACCTAAACGAGCAAAATGAAAAAATTAGAGTCGTTTATATAAATACCTTGTTTGATGGGAAATATAAACAACTGTTGTAAGCTACTGAACTTACCAGGTCAGAGTGTGAGATCACAACGTACCAAATGGCAACAATTAAGAGCACCAAAGGACACTGTTCTGGACCCTCACTTACAGAAAGGTCATCCAAACTAAAAAAATCCCATTATTATTATTACAATAACATCACACTTCTCAAAAAAATTGAATAAGTAACAATTTTCGAACCTGTCTGACGTTCTAAACTCTTTTTCTACAACTGTCTGTAGGTCGTCTTTGCTGTCTAAGTCATCGGCAGATCCAGCCAAATCAGATTCTTCTGTGCTTTTTCTTGACACTACATCCACCGATAACTCGCTTTTCCGCAAATCCTTCAAGGGATCCTATAACACATTTAAAATCATAGGATCTTGCTTCCAACCAGTTTTTGGAGCTAATTCTTTATATAGGTACCTTAAGCAATAGTCGTTCTTGTGCCAATCGCATGGAGACGTGTCGATAATCTTTAGAAAATTTATTCAGGGATGCAGTGGCAGAGATCATGACGCTTTCACAGAAAGCCCACCCAAATCTTAAGTACCCAATCACTTTCCTGAGGATATTTGTTTTCATTTCTTCCTCTGCTGCCTCCGCCTCTTTTCTTTCCTCTTCCTCTTTCTCTGTATCTTTTTCTTCGTCGCTTAAAGCTAGAGGCGCGTCGCTACTCTCCTTTTTCTACTCAAAAGTACCACAATTACAAATAGTATAGCCAATGCAACAGTTTCATTAGCGATTATTAAATTATTTTGTATCACTGACGATGGTAGAACTCTTAAAGGATAATGCACTTCTTCTTGAAAATCGTTTACGAATCCTCCTGGACCCATAAGACTCGGCAAAACTGGATTCCCTTGCTTCACTAGGTCTTCGTGCTAACCTCGCCATTTCTGTAGCTGATTCAACGTCAGATTTCAGGGCCGAGCTCATCAACTACAAATTAGGAAAACAGGGGAATGAACAATGAAATTATTAAATTATATATTTTTAGCACTAATTATACATATAATGATTTTCGTATTTTTTTTAAATCGGGCCATAAAAAATAGAATTACTTCACTGAGAGTGACTCCTGGAGGTCTTTCTCGCTCATCGTCGTCCTCTTCCTCCTCGGTGATGCTATCAATCATTTCTAAATCGTCGTCCATATTATCGTCATCGAACATGTAATAGTCCCCGGATCGGATTGCTGTCATATTAAGTTATTTACATGAGCAGATTGATAATTCATAGGTTAAAGGATTCCGAAAGAAAGAACAGTCCAAATTCCAAATGCAAAATGCAACATAGCACAGTCAGAAAGGGATGAGAGATGCATAATTAAAACCATGAGACAGAGAGGCAAGCAAAAAACATAAATAGACAAACAGAGAGAGATAGAGAGAGATGAAAATGTGTGCAAGATTGAAAGGGAAAGACATGTGTACACGTATGATGGCTGAGGGAAGGGGACCTCTTCTTAGTCACCTCCTGACAAAAGACAGGGAAGGATTCTTCGTCCTGGTCACTATTGGGACTTAAGAGTCTAGGACGCATATTGATATTTTCAAAGAAGCCGTCAACGGAGATTGTCATGGCCGCACTGGAAGGAGTGGGGGTGACCCCACTTATGGAATTCATGCCCGTGTACTGAGGAACGGCGAGTGGGGCCAATTTGGGCGGCTCCTCCACTTCCTCCTCCTCCATCGAGGACATGGATGAGTTGAGTGACTTATTTCCTTAAGAATCGAATGGGGACAGTCAAGGCAATCAAAGTCAAGTCAAATTCAACTCAACTAACAAATCACAATGCACATTCACATGACACAAAAATAGTACAGATACGAGATACAACAGTCCTCATATATAAATATTTAGAATAATGCAATCCATAATGGTCACACATTCCCCAAATGCACAGAGAACATTCCCACAGAACGCATTCCTAAGACAGAGTTAGTTATATTACCTCCAAAACCCGGTTATGCAACCAAACCACCACCAGGAAAAGTCATTGTATTATCAAAGACACCCCAATTTTATATTAAACTTTGAGAACTCTACTATCAAATATACCTACCGTCGAAATGATTCTGCGCCCCGCCTTTTGAACGCTCGCCCTTTTGATGAGTTGCCTTTATTCGGTCCATTTTCATCTTTATTTTCTCTAAAACTTCTTTTTCAATGTCTTCCTGTTGCTTTATTTGTTTTTGCATCAGTTCTTCTATCAGTTCTGCCCCTCTGTATATTTTTCAAGCATTTTGTAATTAATTGTATTCATATTATGCTTTAGATTAAGAATTGAGATAATATACCTGGAAGCGAGTTGGGCTTGTACTTCAGTTTCTTTTCGAATGTGAAAAAAGTAATACGAGTTGAAGATTCGTCTTTGGAATATTAAAAATGCAAAAGTTACACCATCCCAAACGAGTCCCGCTTCGTCGTGAGGCACTTTACACTCAATACCAATACCAGTGATACCTACATATAATTTAAAGGAAATGTGGGCTTAAAATTTATGACTTTATTCAATGTGAATATTACATGTAGTGTGGCTTGGAACTCACTTCGATTGATTTCTGAGGAATTTTGGTCGCTGAATTTGTTAAGGCAAGCGATACCACATAATTGGACCAACCAACAAAAACCATGATTAAGAAGGAAGTTAATGAAGACGCAGCCAACGAGTTGGAACAACGACTTGATTAATATCACGATTACGTTGTACCTCAACAGGTAATTCCATCTGCAACAAATTAAGTGCAACATTGTCATTTCCATGTCTATCTCCTTTTAGCATCATATACTGCCGACATTATTTTAATTAAATTGTAGTGACTACCTTTGAATGATGGATATTTTATCTCGAAGGTAGAATTCATTTCCTTCCCAGAGGAAAATAAAAGAACCAATTAGATAGCCCAGAGCAAAGATGTTGACTCTGTTCGTCCCAGCTAAGAACATCATGCCCAAGCAAATCCAGTAGAAGTATAGAAATGTACATTTTTTAATCATGTCCAACAACGTGGGATTCTGATTGCTGAGGAAATCTGGCACTGGGTTTGGCATTACTAAATCTAAAACCTCTTCATTGTTGCCACCAGGGAAATCGACAACGTCGGACTTTAGGAAGACCAGTTTTTGTTGGCAAGCAAGTAAAAGTAGAAAAAAATCGGCTGCAAAGTAAAAAATTTTGAAATAAAATAATCAAAAATGGCACATGTTAATACTTTCATAATCCGCAGCAATAAAAATGTATTACGGATGAGACGAGTTGACTGCGGTGGATTCTCGTCATCCGGAAGGAATAGCCACCCTTTTAATTGTGGGTCGAAATTGCTCCAATAGTAATCTACACCAAAATTGGGGAGAGTTGATATACACGAAATAACGCAATATGAACATGAGGGTTATAACATCGTATCACTAACCTATACAAAGGAAAGGAGGAAGCCCCACGCACGCAAGATACTGAACTGGCAGTAGAAAGGCGATAAAGACGATGAAGGGAGTCCAAATCTTCGCAATTGTCCCTCTTTTATTGTAAAGCCAAATGCAAAGCAGAAGCCATAAAGAGTACAGCACGGAGAAAAGGTCCAGCCGGGTCCCAATCACAGCCACCAACGTTACGAGGGTTATCTGCGAAGAACAGAATCACATTACACTATTTACACTTGAATTTCTCTCTCTACTTCAGAAAGTGTAAAACACCCTTTACATATTTCATTGTGTAGAACAAACCTCAAGACCAAATTTATGGAAGCCGTGGTTGAGTAAGAACTGCGTGCATGCAATGATTCCCTTGTCAGCATCCGCTCGCTCCACTTGGGGAAATAAAATCCCACTAAAAGGTTCCGTGCTACTTCGCATGTAGCGCTCATACTCTTGGCGAATATTTACAACGGCCTGGACCGTCAATACCAAAATCATCCCTAAAACATCAAGGAAATAAATATATGAAAAATCAACAATAGGAATGCGGAACTTAATGAAAATATTGAATTAAGAATTCAAATGTAACCTACCGATGTACCCTCTTAGTAAAAGGGGCAAATTTTCATTTTTAAAGAGACCAAGCCATTCAGCATCGTTGGTAACATTTTTGGTTCCTGTTACATTAGAGCAATCTGTGTCCCAGGCAGAATGGTCAATGTAGTCGATCTGGTAAATCATCTTGACGAGGAGCAGGAGTGATATGTATATAGAGCTCATGTGCATTACCAACTTTTGTAAAGATATTCTTAAAGCAAGCCCGAGTACAACTCCTACGAAGAGTATTGCATGAAGTGCGCATTTCTGGAACACAAAATGTCATAACAATTCAAATAAACTGCCAAGTCATGAACTCAAATTGAAACTATGAATGTCCCTACTAAATTTCAGTAGTATTCATAGTTTAGTATAATTAAAATGCGTACATCATAAACTGTGAGTAAAAGTGCTGAAAACAGGACGATTTTGCATATGTGAATTTCAAGGAAGCGCCATGAAATCTCTGAAAACACATTGTAGTACAACAACACCAATTTGAAAACTTTGTTACTGTAAAATGTCACATTTTCTATGACATTCTTAATACTAAACTCGTCAATTAAATTCTTGGGCGGTTGTTGGTCCACTTCTAACGTTTCTACTTTTCTCTCTGTCCTGCAAGTTATAATTACATCATGTGTAACATTTTAATTTTAAGGAAATATCATCGTAATTGCAATTTTGAAGTTGGAAATCATACGGTCGCCTCATTTCAGACAGCTTGAGAAAGTCCTGGTGAAAGTAATGGAGCTGGACGACAGTAATGACAACGAAGAACGTCGGTGTCAATAAACGAACAAAAAGGGATCCCGTATCGTACTTCTCTAACCCAATGTCTTTTTGACTGGATAAAATTAAAACAAATCACACGTTTATTAAACATTTTCCTAAATGAACATCCTTTAAATTAGTTTATGTAAATGAATTTGAATGTAGGCAATATTAGCAATCGTGAGGCAAACTTAGACCTCGACAATCAAGTCATATGCCCTAGAGAGAGTGTTATTAATCGCGTAAGTATAGACACAGATTCTACTAACATTAATGTACGTGTTTTTAGTGGGCCACATTTATCACTTTAAAAGGAGCCTAAAACTAAACACGAAAAATAAATAATTATAAAACACATAGAACCGTACAGTTGATCCGGAATGCCCGTGTAATTGGAGAGATACTGAGGAATATCTTCAAATTGGTAAGTGTAAATAAGAACAAGGACGAACATCGAGTAAAGGATTACTGTCAACCAGAAACCATACATCATCTTTCTCCATGCTGCATACGATAACTGCAAAAACAAAATGTCCCTTTTGCATTATGAAATGCAAAACACGTGCGTAGAGATTTGAAAACATCTCTGAGATAAAAACGCAAAATAAACGCCGAGACTCGATTTAACAAAACAGGATCTATCTTATAAATTAAATTCATCGTTTAAAAATGGTATCGTTCATAAAAACGACGAATATCAAAATAAAGGATGACTTTCTTTGTGCTTTCTCTTTTCCCATGATAATGACACTTGAGACTTTCACCGACCTTTCACCAATACTTTCACCAGCCATTTTTAAACATGCACGTCACTGCACGTGGCTTTGACTTGATCAATGTAGGTGAAAATTATTAATACAGTTCAAATAAGAAAAGTTAATATTTTGGCATTTTGTTTGTATTTGCATATATGGAAATTACCTGAAAAGTAAGTATAAAGATGAGGAAGAGAGCCATATAAACAATTCTGTAGAGAACAACTTTTTCTCCACCAAGTCCAATAACAAAAAGCATGATAGCCACGACCCAAATCCAGAATTTTGTTAGTACATCCTTGACAAAGTTGCCCATCTTGACCATGAAAGTAGGTTCAGCACGTTCTTCTTGTCTTAGCTCTAAATAGGCAACCATCTCATGAATATTTACAATGGCAGTATCATTTCATTAATGGGTAATAACAAAAACCTGAAATAGCCGTCCCTGCAGTTGTAGTGGTTACAGTGATCCGAAAAGATTCTTGAGCAGCATCCTCGATAGTTGCTTTCCGTTCCTTTCGCTCCATTACAAATTGTCTCAGAGTTATCCAGAACATTAGAGTGTACATACTCTGAATAATAATTGTGTCATTAGGTCTTAGATCATGGACATTAAGCTTTTAGTAGATAATAAAGCTAAAGATGCCCTAAAGTATTCATACAGGAAGTACATGTACATACTGTGTACGTATGAATGAATGTGTGAGTGTGTGTGAGTGTGTACCTTAACTAATATGGGGTAACATGCGAATTCTTTGACTTTTACAAGTCCGATTTCGGCCATGTTGACCCCGTCAATGACTTTAGGCAATTCTTGGTCCGTCAAGTCGAGACTGAACACATATTGTGCTAAAAGTAACAACTCTGCATATATGACTAGTCCTGGTGACGAGTACAACATCGCTTTTCTTTGGTTCGGAAACATCCACAACATACACGCCCACAGCAACAAAATAAAAGTCAACCAACTGTGGTACGTGATACTCCAAGCCTGAAATGTCAATTTTTTACTCTCATCATCATGAATTATGCATTATTATTATAATTAGCATTTGTTTTTACAAGAAATATTTTACCATCATGATGATATTAGTAGCTATGTATGAAGACTTGGCGAAAAGATCGAAGACACTAAACAATCCGGTGATGAGAATTGTGTAACCGTCATACTCAACTACATCTTCACCTACAGGGGAAAAAACAAACAAGAGAGGGAAATATAGGTCATAAATCTGTTAGACGGTTAGTTGTTTCTGCATTTTTTGCGTAACTGACCCTGACCACTACTTTCCATTGCACATGAATCTCTGGATGTGACAGACTGGCCCCGACTCAGAACTTCACTTTCCAGTGGACCTGAATGGCTTCGACCGCCACTACTTCCGTATCTTGTTCTCGGAGCTGCCACCATCAACTAAAACATTCATTCTTGACATAAACAAATGTCCGATTGCCTATCTGTATTCTACGGGTGCAACTATAGGGTGACTACAATGACTACGGAAATCTAAAATTAAATCATAGTAAAAAAAAGTAAGCAGAAAATAAAAAGCAATTTACAGGCGTCGTTTCAGTCTTGGTTCCCTCACCAAAGAAAGTTTCTTCACTGCTTATCTATATGAAAATCGTTATACGTACAAACAATGTGCCTACAACTACAAGAAAGAAAATGATAAAATTATATGTGAAGTGAAAATGGCGGGAAATAGATATTTGTAGTAACCAATTGAACTACTCACTACTGAATAGCATTAATTAAAGTAGGGAGAAACAATTAAGAAAATGAAGTGTGATTAGAGAAAAGGGTTAATTGGTTATTTACACGTCGGGACTTTCCATGCCATCGCACGGTTTGTCTGCGTCCGAGTCTGCCCCCACTTGCACTCCCTCCACCCATTCTTCGTTTATTAAGTACTATGTACTTCTCCTACAATTATCATTGTTAGTTGTCACTTGAAAATGCATTTTGGGATTCCCTGAAAGAAATTTTTTACCTCGGGTCTCAACAATGTTTTGGCCTCGTAGATCAGAAGATGGAGAAGGAGCATCAAGCATGCTGGATGGACGTAATCCGTGTAATGCTTCTCATTGACTATGATGACGCGAGGATCCCCGGAACAATCCGTCTCCACATAGGCCAAAAGACCGGAGAGTCTGGAGAAAAATGTTTGAAATGAGTCAATTGACGAATCTCAAAG
The DNA here is from genome assembly GCA_009936455.2 of Tomocerus minor. Taxonomy (NCBI): domain Eukaryota; kingdom Metazoa; phylum Arthropoda; class Collembola; order Entomobryomorpha; family Tomoceridae; genus Tomocerus; species Tomocerus minor. Next base: position 12,904 of record JAAAYG020087711.1, on the reverse strand, counting down.
GTTTTCGGTGAAAGTTTACGAAGATAAACCTTTGAATGAGTCCATCCGTTGGAATTAATTGTCTTCCATAGGGGACTTGGAAGCCAAGAATGGCAACAATATGGACCAAGACGAATAAATATAAGAAGAAGAGAACGACAGCAAAGCATTTGCTTTTGATGTCGATTTTAAGAGCCCAACTCGTGGCACCGAAGAGAAATACGAAGTAGTAAAAGAAGTTTGGAATACTTGGAATAAGAGAGGAGGTGACGAGCAAAAGAGCTAGCGTCAGGTAAGCTCCTACAGACTTTAAAATTTTGCTATTTGTTGATGTGGATGTCTGGACATTAGACGATAAGACATATGTGGCTATTGTTGCGAAAAGAGCTAAGGCATCCGGAATGGTCCAGCGAAGAATTTCCAGGACTGGCAAATGATTAAGCTTGACGAATCCAATGTGACGGAGAATGTTTTCTTTCAAATTGCACTTTTCGAGGAAATTGCCATAGGGCGGCATGAAGAGTAAAACGACCTGGAAAACAATTTGTCCGATGACAGTTGTGAAAGTTACAGTAAGAGCTAGCTTCAAAAAACGTCCCAGGTGGCCTGTCCATGTAAAAAAAAACAACACACGTGCCAATCAATCTTCGACATGCATTAAACATCACGGAGGGCTTTAGTAATTCAGTCATATTTTATATAATTATGACTGGAAATAAGAGCTGGGCATGAGATGCGGATAAAATAATGATGTACCTTTGACAGTGCGGCTGGTGGGATTGGGCACGAAGGGGAGGTAGGCGTATAAAAGGAGATACAAGATCGACAGAGCACACGGACGAACGGCAATGCCTAATATCAAAAATAAAAAGTATATTATAGGTACGGCTATTACTGGATGGGGAAGTGCTCTCTCTCCTATAATTTCGACTTTGATTAGAGTAATGTTGTGTGCCAATTAGAGGAGACAGACACACACACCCAACGGAAAAAAGATAATAGCGGATCGATGTGGTTCTTTGATTCCTACGACTATATATCTTGTGTATATTATATTCGATCATTTCTAAACTACTAGTCCAGGAACAGTCACAAGAACAATATCGAACGACCAAGGTCCATTATTGCTGAAAGGAAAAAACCCGAAACTTACTGATTGTTAAAGCCAATGGTAGAAGTAGCCGGAGGAAAACAGTGGCTAGCGCTACCGACAAATTCCCCGTATCCCCCATTATCGCCTGCTGAAACAAAAGATAAGATTAAAGAAGTCCATTCTCAGGTTTTGGCAGCTAAAAGATTTACTTCCGATACAAATATTTCCGTATATATTGATATCATACACTAATATATATAGTCGTTCATACAAACAGAGTCACTAACATACATATATAGTGCTTTCAGCGTTATTCATTTTCTTTGCTTAGCTTAGACATTCTTTTTCTTGGCACTTGACTCAGCTTTTCCTTTTAGTTTTATTAGGCCTGTTCCTCCTCTCCTAATGAAATGTTTACGACATGTGTTAGTGTTTACCTTTTTTATAGCGCTGCAAAACCAACATCAATCTCCCTTCTCAAATTAGCAAATCCAACAGAATTCCATTCGGAGCCCTGTCAAACAAACAATATATACATTACATATATATTATACATACAGTTCTACTTCCATAAATAAAGCTCTCAATAACTCAACTCTTTCTATTCTTCCCGAGAACGCAATTCAGGGCAATTGAGACGTAGTATAAAATTGTAATTGATCGGAAAATATATAGATTAAAACTCACCTTCTCTCTTCACCAATTTGCACACACCCAGAGCTGATATTTACAAACTACGACATTTAGATGTAAATGGGAATATTATTATTAATTAGCAAAGAGAATGTTGTGGGCGAATATGACTAGAGCGAGAAGATAGAGCTACTTGAAGCAATAACAAAAATAAAAGACTGTGATTTCTAGACAGAACTGTTGAAGATGTATAGCCTTCGTGTGTGAACTCCTCCGTCCAACTGACTTTTTTTCCGTCTTTGCCGGAGGTTTTTGTCGTACGCACATGCGCCGTTCATACAACTTTCTCTTCTTTCTCTCTAGTCCAGTAATTTATGCAGTCAACCTGTGCTATTGTGTCATATTTATTACCTATTCTCCTTCTGCTGGACGAATCGTTGATGATGATGGCTCTTTTCTTACAATATGAAAAGGTCACTTTATATTAGTGTACTCAAATCCCTTCTCCAGCCAGTCTGTCTGTCTCGAAAATATTTCCCAGACATGACACTCGAGTGATTCATGGAGGATCTGAATGGATTTCATGAATGGATAACACTTTGTCTACGTACTTGAGCCCTAATAAACTAAAGATATAACAACATTCTATGTGTTGATACTACTGTTGAAACAATGTTCTGAAGAGCCATCATAGGGAATTCCGTACTAGCTTCATTCAATTCCTGCTCTAGTTATTAGCAGAAGAGGTCAAGCTTGAAATCGATAAGAAAATATGCGACAACGCTCATTTACAAAGGTATAAAGGTAAACCCTGGTCTCTTTATTTGTTGAGCTCGTATTAAAATTCATTAGTTTATGGCAAAAATATTTAAATATTTAGTAAATGGGTAAATACTTTCTATACAATATACATTTATATATATATTATTTTAATTTTAATATATCCATTAATGAAAGCACTCTGTAAATAGGAAGGATTCCAAAGAATGGTAAAGGTGACGACGAACACCACCCAGTCCGTGATTCTCGTCCGGGTAACTCTGAAACATTCGGTTAGACGCATACAATACAGAAATAACTCAACCAAATGCATGGCAATAAAATGATCTTTATTAACTTCTTTAAGAACTTACTTGTTGTCTAAAAAGAATGTCTGCCTTTTCCAAGGCCCTCGACAGAATCATAGACTGCTGATAGTGCACATTATCATCTGCATTGCCGTGAATCAAATAGTAGTTCTTCTTCCGAAAATTTTCAATGTGATTCACGACATCACTGTTATTGTAGCCGACAAGGTTGTCTTCTTCTATTGGCAATCCCATGTAACGCTCCGTATAAATAGTATCTGCAAATAAATATCTCTCATAATTAGCACATAGTAAATATAAGTAGGTACTAAGTAAATAGCAGAATGACTATCTATCTATGACCACTATCAAATAAGTGCTATTTACCTATATAGATTAAAGTATTTGACTAAAACTCATGCGTAGACACTACATTGTGTTATATGATTATAATCACTCCAAAAGCAATATAAAGTGAGGTATATTAATTACGATATATCTATCGTTATAATTATAGTTAATTGAAAACATTTACTTCAATATTACGAATAATGACAAGTGCACAGTACTAAATACATAGTAATTAAGTTAAGTACACCACTAACTACTCCGTAAACTTCGTATCAACCTATTTAATTATCTATAATTGGACTAATAATACAGACCAAAAGTATCAACTTATCGAGATAAAAGCACCCTTATTATGCAACTAGCGTTAACTGAAAAGCTATTAGACAATTGATAATTGTTAATTATTGTTCTACTGATATGTATGTCAAATCAATACACACACACACACACGACAGATTATAGTAGCTTACCGTAGAATGTCCAGCTAGTGACAGGAGCAACTGAAATTCCACATTTATAGATTCCTTCAAAGTCTTTTCCCATAACCATTGCGGTAGCAAAACCTCCATAACTCCATCCTGAAAGAAGTAAAATCATTATTTGTCATTGTTATTTACATAATATTAATTTCTCTTGCTAACAATAACATTTCTGCAGCTCAAGGAGAGATTTTGATGACTTACCCCAAATAGCTGTTTTGTTAGCATCGATGAATCCTGTGTTCTCAATCAGCCACCTGTGTATCATATTATTACAAATGCATTAATATTATTGAACTGTTAATTATGCTTAACCTATTGAGTAAAAGTTGTAATTTGCAATGAATGAATAAGCGAAATTACTTTGCTGCTGTTATCTGATCTTCAACTTCATCAGTGCCCAATCTTCGGTAGATTGTGAAAAGCAAATCATCGGAACGTCTTCCAGAGCCTCGTCCATCAATGGACCCATAAATAATGTTCTTGGAAGTAACAAGGGATGTTCCCCAATCAATACTGAATCGACTAACGATTTTCTGCGAACCTGGCCCTCCGTATCTGGGATTTGCACGCAAACACAATGCTTGTCAAAATCTTTCGAGATACATTGGGAACATGCTAGAGTGGAAAGGTAATTAATTTCCAAGAAACAGGTAATTACTTACACATCAATCAGCAGTGGGTATTTCTTAGTGCTATCAAAATCAGGTGGGAGATTTAATCTGACTTTGGCATAGAAGCCACCTCCAACAGGAACAGTATAATTTTTGATAATAGGAAGGCCTACAAACATCAGTTTATTACGTAACTCATTGTTTTCAGTCCATTTCTTTGACACTTCCAAATTCTATAACCAAAAAGACATATTTAGAAGTTATTTTTCATGAAAAGATCGAATATATAGTTTATCCACAAAAGTTTTGAATTGGTTACCTCAACGTCACGAATGACCGTTTCAGGAACATTAGGTCCACTACATACATGTGCTAAATGGCGGAAATTTTTACTATACTCTGCAGAGTTCACTGAACAGGATTCATTGTAAGTATTTCTAATGGAGCAGGTAATACATTTCATATTCTTTCCATCTTCGCCTACGGAGTACAGGTGTGTCTGACTCGGATCCGACTCTTCATTTTCGTAGTACGTTCCCACGAAGTAACTAGCGAGATCAATGGACGAAATCACGGATATGCTTTACTTAGATTTGTTCTACGGATATTAAGAAAACACTTACATGGTTTTCAGTGCCTGGTCCCAGCCGGAAATTGACTCTACGACGAAATCTCCTCTGGTGACAGGTCTACTCACGGAGTTACGATCAAACATTTCAATATGCTTGTAGGAATACTTGTCTTGTTTCTGACTTGTAATTGTCAAGAAGCGGTTTCCGTCTTTTGACACAAAGAACGGGGATGTATCAATCCATCCTTTCGTTTGACTCAATTTAAAGAACTGATTGAGAAATGTAGATAAAACAATGATATCATTATAGTATGCGATATTGTGTAAGTGATGAAACATACAGTTAGAAAGTCAGATATGGGGAAATGCTATACTCACTTCCTGGCAGACAGAATTGATTTCGCAAAGATGCGTCTGGGACTGATTTTGATGTCGATTCATAGTAGTTACTGCGACTTCATTGTCTTTAGACCAAATAACATTCGACACGTAAAATCTGTAAATCATCAAAATACTTTTTAGACTATTATTCAGGAATTTTAAAGAACAATTCCCATTTATTTTCTATTTTAGGACTTTACTCTATTGGTAATCCTGGCAAAATTAGAGGCACGGGCATCATGAATGCTTCTTCAAGGTTAACTGTGTTAACAGTAACTGTTGGATTTGGTCTGCCAGACTAAGGAACATTAAATTGATTACAAAAGATTAAAACATGACATTGTATTTCACTTTCACTTAAGAACAATAGGTATGCATATATGCTAATTACAATGTTAAATAAGTGTAGGTACCTTAGGATATGGAATAGACTCAAGCATAGGATACTGGAAAGGATGTCCGGGGTCTCCATACAACGGAAACTGAATTAAGTCGACATCCGCATCATCGAAAGACACGAACGCTAGATACATAGGTGTAGTCACATATTAAATTCGGGTTCAAGCTTACGCCTGCCAATATTCGGAGAATTCCATGAAACGGAGATCTCATAAGCTATGAAAAGAGTGCACGAACGTAGTCATTTACCTAAGTATTTAGAATTGGTGGAAAACCACATCGCTACATGGCTGCTAAACATCTCCTCTGTAACAAAGTACACAATTTCAAGGTCGGCATTACATTAAGGGCTGGGAAAATGGTTTTAGGGAATTTTATTTACTACATACCTTCGTAGACCCAATCTGTGACTCCGTTGTACAGAGTGTAATTTCCATTTCGTGTAATACGTTTGCTCCCTTGTAATGGAGAACTTTTGTAGTAGATATCGTTTTTATGGACGAATGCTAAAGCATTACCAGTCGGCGACCAAACAGCAAGTTGTAAATAACGATCGTCTGGTGTATTCGTAGCTACCTCATGAAATAATCTAGAAACATAATGGTCAAGTTAATTTTCTTGAAATAATTTCACGAACTTAGTTTGCTACAGCGTTTTTTCTCTTACCCGGTTTGTCTTTCAAAGATATCGTAGTAAGCGTAGAATGAATGGCGATAGATCTACATTCAAGAAACACAAGGGTATAATGAAATCCATTTTATTTTATGGTCTACACATAAACATTAAAGATGTTACCTTTTGAGAGTCATATGAAACTAGGACAAATTTCCTGTCGGCAGACAATGTACATTGATATGGACGTTTTTTCTGTTGGAAAAATAATGATTAAAAAATGAAGTTGAAAATCTGGAACTAAATTCTTATTATACCATAATTTACTAAGAACGACACTTGCATTTCGAGAACTTACCAATTGTTCCACAAAGACTTGTGCAGAAATTACTACTTCTATTGTCTTATCTGTCACATTGTAGAGTACAAAGTCTCCATACGGAGTAAAATATTGAATCTGATCATCTGCATGTAAAAAGAAACTTATTTAAAAAAATTCATGAATTTTCATGCAAAAACAAAGATTTTCTTTTAAAAAGGTCAAACTTACCGCCAGCCCAGCTGCCATTAAAAGATTTGGCCCCAAATTTACCGGTTAAAATGTCCAGTAAATGAACAGATTCATTTTTGTCACTAGCAGAATACTTTTCTGCGATCCCCATAGGGGAATGGGAGACATAGACGCTTGCACTGATGACAAGTATCATGAGAATAACACCAATACTGACGGCGACTAAAAAGGCTTTTTTATTATTTACAGTTTGCCAGACACTTTGTCGTCTCCCCATCCCAGCTCGATTAGGACCCCCTTCCTCCTATTCAAAGTGATTCAAAGGAAGAAACAGCAATTGAAAATGTTCTCATGCAGTATTAAACACAAAGGAGAGTTAATTACATAAAAATTACATAAGAGCGCTATCAATGCAAGAAATAGAGCATTATAGGTATTTGTGACGTTAGTGAAATGAAAGTCAAAGGAAATGTATTGGATAACATCACAAAGCGAGGACACACACGCATAATGCAAGACACTAGTAGAATAATAATAATATTTCTGTTCCTGAAGGAGATAGTCAAATGATTTTATTTTTTGTTGAGTAAAAGAGAACCTGAGAAGGAGCGAGATCCATGTTTGAGTTAATTGTCACAGGCATCCTCTCATTCTTCACTATATGGCACTATTTCCAGAAAAATGTTTCAGAGCTGGGCTTTTTCTCTTGTTTTATGAACTGTGTTGTTTAGTTTAGCGCAGAAGACTGATAACGTGTTCGTTATGACAAATGCAATGAACTAGATATGTGTCCCGAATAGAAAACTCGTCTCGCAAATCTGCCCTGAGGCTCTATTGTCTCTAGCAAACATTATGATATGCATATTATATGCATATGTGGTGTAGAAAGAAACACATTACTATATGCACACATATAGCCAAGAGATGATATCTGATATAACTCTTCTTACTACATTGGCTTTATTTTTATTGGTTCTTACGGTTAGTTATGGCTATTAGGTTAAAAGCTACCTAAACAACTACAAGGTAAAAGTACCTAATGTCTAATAGCTAATAAGTAATATATAATGTAACAATCACACACCCAACCCAAAGCCACCTGCACCTGTGTCAATTCTAAAGCTCTAAGTCCAAGGTAGAACCTACACAAAAGCTACATAGACACTGCAATGGCTAAAATAAAAATAGAGATTTTCAAATGAATCGGGGAGCTAGAGAAGTGACAGGTGTTTTTCCCCATCTCCAGCTGCCCTTCTCGCAATTTCTTCAGGTTTTATTGATTCAGTGAATCACTTCCATGAAATCAGATTTTGATTCTCACGAATGAAGCTGAACAAACACTTTGGCAAAGAATTTGCAACAAAACACTCTCTGTTTACATTCCATTACTACTACATTGGGACAATCTAAATGCACGTCAGTCTAAACACATAATAAAAAAAATAACGTATGAATTAACCTCGACGCTTTTCTTGTTCTGTCAACTCAAGACTATACTACTGTTGTGCACTGAGGAAAATGATTTTAGAGACTCAGCCATGTTCATCGTTTGTTTAAATAGAATTTTTTAAGGCTGAAGAATTTTCTATATTGCAAAAGCAGAGTAACGTCACTATAATAATACTTAAGTAATCATACATACAGCCTTCTGTGTCACCATAAAACCATTTTCTTTCTTCTCTGCCGATTTCTACTTTTATATGCACAGTGGATTGTGTACGGCATAATTGTGCAATAATAGCTCTAGGGACGTAGATAATTTGATGGGAAGAAACAGGGAAATTTTATACACTTAACTGTACTTTATAATTTATATCCCTTCTACTTGTACGTGTTTATTAAGAATGTATTAGTGTTTTGTCTATGTGTATAGTTTTGGGAAAGATTGTATGTACAAGAGAATGAAATGGACAAGAGAGATAATGTAAATATGATGACAATGCATTTTATTTGTATAAAAATGATTTTCTTACATCTCCCCCAACTGCGGATGATGATAGTTTTTTATTTGGGAAAACGGCGACGTATCGGTGGATATTGGTGTTCCGATATCCACGGCGTCCTGTCCCAGTCCAATGTTCAGACTCTTCGGTTTCGTCACAGTAATCATCATTGTCACTGAGAAGTTTGTAGTCCATTGAGTTGTATAAAAAATAGGGTAGCTGCCTTGAATAGAAATAGTGCCAGGGAAGAGTCAATTCATTCTGTTTTATTTTATTGGCAGTAGAAAAAGAGTAAAATGGATCACATGTTGCTTCTTCCTCTGCTCGGATCCTACTTGTTTGTGAGAAAGTGATGGAAATAGGAATACATTAGGACAGACAGAGAGTTGTAGGTTGGGGAAGAGCGAGGATTATTATTATTAGATGATGGTTTCGTTGGTTGGCTGAGCTTGTTTGTTACATGCATGCATATCCACAATATCCTCATATTATAGAATTATTGTGAGAGAGATTCCTCAAGATACCAGAAAATCCTCAGGGTCATCAACTCTTCTTCGCTTGGCACGATACACAGATGTCGACTAGCGTCGCTCTCCTCTCAACCAAAATCATGCTCAACAACAACCACAAACCCTCAACTACTGCTCACTCATGTTAACTCCACTCTCTGAACATCCAAGATCAAAGATAACTAAAACTAAAGAATACATTTTTATAAACATTAACAATCTAGTCATAGAGGATGCCTCACTTCGTTCTCTCCTTCTCATCCTTCTTCTCTTAGTCTCCATCCTTTTCTTTACTGTTTACTATCTCAACCCTTTCCCATTTCATTTACATTTACAACAATTAAATTAAACCTTTCTGTTTCTGCCAAAGTGCACTCACACTCTTTAGCTCCCCTCAGACTCCGCCTCATGGCATTTATGTAAATAAGAGGAATTTTATTTTATGATGCAAAAATGCTTTAGTGCGAATTGTTCCTCACCTTGTTTATTTATGACGGAAGGTGTGTGCTCTATATCTTAATGCCCATTGTGTATACATTTAAATAACCTATGCCATGCCACATCCTTAGGTACATATACATCACATATCCATACACAAAAAACCTATTCAGTTATTCAGTAGCGTTCATTAACATTTAACTCTCAAGAAAAAGGGAAACAGCTCTTTCTGAGCTCAATAATTGCAAAAGTGAATTACATTTTTGCTAGTTAGTTAAATCTACGGCAATATAATTAACGTAAATTGTTGCAACGGATTTACATAGTTATAATCTTTACCTTCGTGAGCCTTTCAGCTATATTCATTAACTTTATAATTAAGTTAATTATACCAATGCTCTACTATTCACCTTTGCATCTCTAAATAAACACATTGACATTGGTAAGTAATTTTTTGGTGCATGCAAGCCAGAAAATAGTTTTCCCTTTAATTAGCTAGCAAAGATATATGCTACATTTAGCTACTTATAATATGCAGAGCTTTGTTTCTTAAGGAATTTGTGTAATTTAGCTTAGCAGATTGCAGGATTTTATTTTGTGCCATATATAGCGTAAAAACAAAAGTGCTCGAGTAGCAGTGGACGTATTGCAGACATTTTTATCTATAGTTGTATGCACAGTGTACACTTTTACGTACCTACATTGTTTGCACTTGGAAGTTTCGCTTTTATTGCTATTTTTAAATGAAGGTTTCATTTTGGTGAGACTGGATGAAGCACCTGTTAAAGGGCGTTTGTAATCAAAGGTGTAGCAGTACAAGTGCACAGAGACGAAGTCTAAAGTCTAATATGACAATGTAAATTGTGAAGCAGTTTTGATAAAAAGGCAAAATGGAAGAAAGGAAATTCCATTCCAGATGACTGAGAGAATTGTTATTTAGATGAAGAGTGAGAATCGCTTAGCATGGCCATTTATTGTTCTATTTTATTAGTTCATTTTGGTTTGGTTGGGGTTGCCATTTGAGTAGGCAGCTTTTATTTAGCTAGCGGCAAGGAATGTTTCTGTCCTCTCTGTCTCTCTGTCCTACCGATCCGAATGTTTTTTCTGTCCTTCTCGGAAAGCATAAAAACGATTTCCATACATAAATATATACATATTATGTTTCTTTCTTGGCAATGCAAAGTACAGAATGAGAGTGTTATCAGGAGACAGACATAAACCCTAGCACTGCAGTACAAAGTACAGTGTTTTTATTTATAGCCTCTGCATAACAATAATATAGAAATAGAGCACTTGCTCTAAAACTAAAAACAAATCTAGGAGTTGGAGAAAAAGGAATATTATTTATGTTGGATAAGGGCAGGCAATATTCATTTCGGAATAAGGCTGGAAGGATGTCATGTCGATACGGCTTAATTTATGAGAATTGCAGTTTTTTATCTCTCGACTCATAGGGTTTTAGTGGAAATCAATCTAATCGCAAGTGTGTAGCACATGCTTACATAATTCTCGCATGGCATACTAAATGAAAGAGAGAGAGAGGGACGAAAATTCCCGTCTGTCTTTTTCTGTTACAGCAAATATGTGGTAAGTGTAAACAAACACCCACACAACGGTAGATACACAAATAAATCCTCGAATTGTTAGTTAGAAAGAGAAGAGAGGCAGCTAGATATCAAAGTGGAGCATTTGAGCATTTGTGATACAATAACTATTATGGTTTATGTAGATGTTCTTTTAGGAGAGAGGGAATCCTCGTGTGAATGCTAATGTGTAGATATTTATTAGGATGATGGCAATGTGTATGCAGCCCTAGTGTGCTCTGTCCTATCAATCCTGTCGTTTATTAACAAAAAACATGTTTCTTCATTCCATGCCTCAGATCCATTACATCAGTAGCAGTTTAGCAGTTTTTTTCCATTGCATTCCCCAGGATAAGCATTCAGGTTATAGAATCTCTGTCTATCTGCATTAGTAAATAGTAAATCTATATAGATAATTGTAAGTATGAATTTAAGAGTTGGCCATTTGGAAGAGATGCTTGTTTGTATACAAAATCCCAGAGGAGAGAATGTATAGAAGGGAATCCCACAAGGAGTCAGTAAGCAAAGCAAGTGAGGATGAGTTCTATCATTCTCTCTACAGAGCATTGTAAACACAATGTTGATTCTATTAGGAACAGTGAACTAGGAACGTACGTAAGTATAGACAGAAAATGTGAATCATTGAATTGGACCCGTCCATATCCTTTCCATGAGCTCTCTTCTTCTGACTACTACCATCCCCATCATCATCACAGAGGAGATAGGAGTCTGTTGCTGGAATCCCTTTTACTAACTGAACTCACACTTGAAGTGAACTTGGCATTCTGTCATGAGACTCCGTCCTACCGAGTCTCACTCTCCCATTACTCTACTAAACTACTGACAATGCTCGATCAACAGCTCTCGGGGTGAGCAGAGAATTCTCCTACTCTTTAAGACACTTTTTAAATACATAGGTGATACATGCACACAACTCTGTCTGTAGTTCAAAAGAGTTAGCAAAGTAAACACGAAGCTACATAAATACATAAATATAGCTAGCTCTTGCGTGGAAGTTGAAGTTTGGAATTAGCAACCTTCAAGTTGGATTATCTCTATTTAGAAGATCTTCTTTTTCTGTGTGATCTCTGTGTGTGTATGTCAGTTTCTGAAAGTGAGCTCATAGTTATCTTTTATGTCTTGCGTTGGTTAGATCATAACTTTACGTTAACTCATCTGAATATTGTGGCTGACTAAGCAAATCATTAAAGAAAATGTTTTACATTTCGTTACGTGAGTGAAGGAAGGAGTCGAGTTAGTCAAGTCACTCATTCATTCATTACTTCATTAGCCACTAACATCCAACTAAGTGATTGTGTCATGTCACCTTTGGCATAGCTCTACAGAGACAAATTATACAACTCGGCTCAAAATGCCAACAACCGGATACGCAGCAATTAAACATGAATACTCGTCGTTCTCGTCCTGAATTATTACTCAACTCTCGCGACAGTAGCTCTTGAAATGTTGAAACACGTCACATTGGCACGCGGAGTGTCCCCTGCCCCAAGTTCCTCTTCCTCCTCATCCTCTTCCACAAATGAGGGGATTTTATCCCGCACCGGAAGTCGACTCAGCCTCTCAGATTCTGCCGTAAGTATCTTTTCCCATTACTAAAACTAATTACAGGAGTTAAGTAAGAGTAATACATACAATAAACTCTGTAATTATACTTCGCTATTTACGCGGCAACCTTTTTTTGCTGTAACCTCTAAGATTATCCCAGCCTTGAAAATAGCTC
>JAAAYG020087700.1:0-35951 GCA_009936455.2 Tomocerus minor | reverse complement strand
CAGAGGAGTGTATTTCAAATAAATTGGCCAATGGGGAGCAAGCAGAATGACAGGTTACGAGGCAAGTGCGCATATGACTGTGATTCCGACAGTAAGGTATATTATATTTATACTTCTATGTTCATCACCTCCTATTCCGTCCACCCTCTTCCGAAACAGACCAAAGAAAAAGCCATACAAAGAAAACAAACAAATAAATCAAATCAATAGAACACTAATCAAACAAATTCCAAACAAAACCCCTCACACCACCAATGCAAATCCCAATCAATAACAAATGACAAAACTTTAAAACAATACAAAATTAAAATTGATTTATTAATACGCGAAGTAATTAAGAAATGTTTTTCATCGGGAAAATGAAATGTGTAACAAAATATTTGTGGGTTCATTTGTGTATGGAGAAATCGCACCCCTTCCCTCCACACCCTTCCCTACAATATTTATTTTTTTTATTTACCCTCTTTGTAAATAGAGAAGATATTTCAGCATCCAAAGAGTGAAATTCCATCAACTTCGGTCTTCGCTAAGTTCACAAAAAAGGATTTAGAATAAAAAAACGTGTCCGCATATTTTCTGGCCAGTAAAATTTCTAATTTCCATTCGCCAATTTAAAAAAATTATATTTTCACAGACTGATCCCAACTTTAAAAGGATAAAGAAAAGCCGTTAGAAATTTCGAGTTTCACAGAGCCCCGGATAACCCAATAGGAACGTAGCGTTGGTGTTTTTGACAATAATCCTGGACACGTATTCAATTAGAAAAATTCCGTTGCTGAGCAAACAATTTGCCTATATTTTTGCTAAGAATTTTCAAAACGTATTCAATAAGCGTCATAACTTAAGATTTGCTGAGCAAACCAAAATCCTAGCTGAGCAAAATTTTGCGCAAAACAATTAAAATTCGTATTCAATTAAGCATTACTTTGTTATATTCTTGCCTAACTTTAAAGGTGGCGAGACCCTCCTCTAAGTCATTTGTGCACACTGGGTGGTATGCATAACAAATAGCAAAAGCTTCGTAGTTAGAAGTAAAAGCAAAAGGTTTATCTTTGAAGTAAAAGCTAATAGCAAAAGCTTTTGCTTCTCAGGTTATGAATAAGAAAAAACTTTTTCTGCTAAGCAAATGCTCTGTCTATGAAGCATAAGCTACAAACTTTTAATTGACCTTGGACTGGTCGCTAAGGGTTCCCCCAAGCAGTGCGGCCGCGTAGCATCGGAAGAATTAATCTTTTGACCGAGTTGTTCAATTGGACATCTCGTGGTCTTGGATACAATTCTTTCCCTGAATTGATTTGCATTCAACTTTCCAAACTCCTATTCTTTAACATGGGGAAGTAAAGGTTGAAGCTGCCTTGGAGGTGCTCCTCATTTTCGTAGCAATTGCTTCGAATTAGTAGCTTTTGCTTTGTTTTTATTCATATAAAAATGTAGCATTTGCTTAATTTCTGGAAAAAAATCCATGACTACGTAGCTTTTGCTTTTTCTTCAAATTGGAGCAAAAGCAAATGCTTTCCCTACGATTTTTATTCATAGTTTGGGTAGCTTTTACTTCGAAAAGGTGAAGCAAAAGCTTTTGCTAATGTTATGCATACCACCCAATGTGTTTCCAGAGGGTTTATTGGAGGCTTTGGTTTACAAGTGATAAGTTGTATGCATTTACACATGATATTAATTAATATGTACGAAGTACAGATAATTATAAAGTGTATTTTTGTACTTTTGCAAAAAAAAATTTATTTGAATGATTTAGGTAAATACATACATACAAAATACTCGAATGAAATGATAACTTTTATTTGATCAAAGTCTTGTGAGTCGTTAGTTTCCGATAAATAGCATTTAATGGTACACGAGACGAGGCCGCAAAGATCCATAATATTTGAAAATTACCTACTTTAATAACAAAGTTATTATTAATAAAGAAAATATAATTATGCATCCTATATTATTATATTCACGTTAGTTCATTTGCATTTTAACTAAGTATACAGCAAAAACCTAATGCACATACAATGTACAATACAAACTGCACAAATAATATACTTCAAATACAATTATTGAAAAATGGAATAGATCTAGAAACTATAAATTCATTATACTATTATATAGCGTTCTGGTAAATGCATCATCTGCATTTTATTTTTTAGCGTTATATCAAGTTACAACAATCAGTTTTACGGCTGCAACGAAAATGTTTGGATTAAAAAGCAGTTTCACATTAAATAGATATCGTATTAATTAACGATTTTTTCATTTCTTTTTTAATAGCATTATTACGCGGGGCCGATTTTGTTAATCTTTTTGCTTTGACAGACGTCATCTTCATCTCATTACTATACATCAATATTATCCAATAACTAACTTTCTTAGGCCAGTATATAAGTTCAATTCGTTCAATAAAGAAATCCCATTTATATCAAAGAGTAAACGTATTGTTGTATTTAACATGAATATATAAGAAATAGATTTTAGAGATTCATTCTTTTCAGGAAACTCTAAAAATCCCTGAAATTAAAACTGTGCCCTGTGTATCAAACAGATATCATACTTTGATAGTAATTTTATGTGACTAATGATAACATTTTCCTTTTAAAGGTAAATACCTACTAAGAAATAAATAAAATCGAAGATTTTCGCTTTATTTCATGTTCACAACAGTTTTCATTCACGTTCGTTTATCTACATTTGCGTTATTGACGATGATACATGAGAATAGGTACATAAACACTGAGTAAACAGTATATTGACTACAATCAATATCCTATTTCGCTGGATTTAACACTGATATAGTAAATATAATTTATTTTACTCTCAAATTCGAAACACAATAATGACTCCGTACGTTAGTACAATATTATAGACATCCGGACATAATAATCAATCGAGTGAATATCAACAATAACAATATGATACGTATCTACGAATACCTATATGATAATCTGCGTATATGTTCTGTCTAATGTTTACATAACATTTCTCTTAAGACATAAGAGGCAACAATGAGCAAAGAAAATCACAGATTAGAAAATAGACCAGTAATGCACTCTTACACACTTACAATTTCCGAAAATGAAAGAATTCCACTAACAATCAGTTTTAGATCAACTATATTAGAGATTGAATATTCTCGCAGCAGTCAAAAAACCGTAGCATAAATTGTGATACCTTCATTCAGTTGATAATGAACAATAACATGTATTGTAGTAATTATATAGGTTTACATTTTATCGAAGAGGGATTTATCAGATATTTTTCTCATCTAAAGTAAATAATCCATATTTGTAGTATTCCTGTGTAAGTAGTTGTATCGAAAGTTTCTAGTCTACAACTTTCTTCATATATTTAGAGAGGCAACCAGATTCCAGTAGTACGAATTCAGTTTGTGACAACAATAATTAATTGTTCATTTCAGTTTGTTTCATTTCATTTAGAGAATATTCTTTAGTAAATAGGCCAATAACTATCCATAGGTATGCCTGCACTGACTATAAACTAGTTTCGAGCGAGACGAACAAGTTAAAATGCACAACAATTGTTCCGATTGGTGTCAATGGTCAGATTCTCAGCATTGACTTAATATTAGTTAAGAGTAGACAATAAATTTGAAAGAATATTCTTGGCTAATATCGTTTCTTGATATGAAGAAAACTGAATCAGGTGTGTAGCTAGACTATAGACTACACGTTTAACAGTAGTAAAAAATGTTAATGTCGGTATTGTACCATCACGTAATTCAAAGACTATCCCAACAATTTAGTTACATTACAATTTATAATGTCTTTTAAGCCTTGATAACTTTTCTCCAAGACTAGTAACTACCCATTTCTGGTTTAAGAAATCTCCTGTATTTTCTGTCTCTTCTAAACAATTTACATTCAACATTTGGTCACAACTCAAGGCTGTATTGGCTTAGTTAGTTTTAAATGTATGTACCTACATATATTTATTAGTACCATACGTGGAATACTTGTGTATATAATATTTAGTGCTAATTAACTGTTCATTGACTTCCCATGCTTTAAATTAGGATAATGTTAATAGCACTCTCTACAACCTTTGCATAATGTAATAGTACCAAACTGGAATAGTGTTGATCAAAAACTTCGGATGAGATTTCGCCTGTTGAATCAAAGTCCATGCTCATACAACTTACTACTCTACTACAACTGTAAATCAACATCCTGCTGCCCTACAGTTACACTAAGTGGTTAGGTATTCGGGTATGATAGAATTTGCAAGTTGAAAACAACTGCTGCCTTAACCAGTCCCATAGATATTATCCTGTAACTATATAATCAAATCCTGTTCCAGTGAAAACCATTGTTAACTGTATAAATTTGCTAATTAGTAGAAAGTTTAAGTTAAGAAGTAAAGCTCTGAAACGTGAACGGTATGAGGAGGAATTCACACCCACTTCCTATTCGTTGGACAAGATAGTTTAGCTAATAATTTTAGTTTGTTATACATACGATTATTTGTTTAGGGTTTCATAATATATCCGTATAAACTTAACAATGTAACGGTTAATATTTTAATTGCATTTTAAGCTGCGATTACAGTCACAACTCACAAGTAAATGATGTTACATGCATGACTTACAACTTTACAGATTACTTCCGCATTGAATGTCGTTTGACTCATTTGATTCCGAGAATAGAGCTTTACACATATAATGTGCCAGCAATTATTGTAGTGTACATATAGGACTACATGCGTGCATAATTAATTACGTTTGTGTTAATAGCTATATGTACTTCTGTACAGAATAGTAATTGTTTATATCGCACCTCTTTGTCGCATAAATATACTAGCACATAAATAGATCAGAATCAGAATATGAATTATTAAAAAAAGTACGATGTAAGTAGGTAGAGGTACTATAATTTTTGGAGGAAAGACAGAAAACAATCCTAGGTATTTGAATCATGACAACTGTCTAGGTTTATAAAATCTTCGGACGAGTTCCATTAGTGTAAACAGTTCTCCGTATTCGTTATTTGGTGTTGTAACGTCCAGAAATTGCTCCAAATTGCTCACTGAAAAGACAAAAAACATTTACGATAATTAACGGGAACCACTATTAAAAAGTGAAAACATTTTTGAACTCATTTTCGAGACAAGAAATAGAAGTGCACGGAACACTGCAAGAAAGTAGAATTCCTACTTTCCCATGCCCGCCTAATGCTGCTTCAACCCAGAATTATAATTACTTCCTCTTTTATTGAATTAATGTCAGAAATTAAGTGAAAATGCTTCTTAATTGCTTTCTCATAGGAGTCACTTTGAACATTAATTAATGCATATTTCAGCTGCGAATGGCTCACAGTTTAACATCTTCAGTTTCTGCTTCTAGTAAGAACTCCAAGAAGTACGTGTATTGCGTCTTTTTCGGACCCTATATCATAAACTCGCAACAACTACCGAAATAAAATGATACCGGAGTGGGGCATTACGAAAATTAGGGACAGTCTAGCCATTCTACTCATCCTACCTGCCATTATAAAAGTATTCTCCATGCATTAAAATATACATCTGTACATAAATACGCCTGTTTGCCCTTTGTACATCTTTTGAAGTCACAAAGAAATACTTTAAGAAAATAGAAGCAAGAATTAGTTGGAAGAACACATTTCAAAAACTGTCCTAAGTGCCCCGTTTTTTTTCAATAATTGAGCATGAAACGATAGTTTCATCCATAAAAATATTTTTTAATAAATACGCACGATGAATGGACCTTGGGGATAATTAATATGTTGTCATCATCGGTTCTCAATTTTACTAACTCCTATTCGTGAATTTTAATACAAAATAAACACCACAACCAACCTGAACACGATAGTAGGGAATTTATTTACTAATTAATTGTGGTCTGTCACTTACTGACGGCCTGACATTTACTTCAAGTACATACATACCAGAGCAGGACTACTAAAACCGCGTATAATATGGAAATAGAACCAGATTGTAAATGCTTAAATGGCATAGGGTAGTGTTGATACAATCACAGTGATTAATAATTATTTATTAATTATCAAGTCAAGCGGGGGTTGGTTGCCAATCCGATGTTCTTAAATTATTCGAAGGCTTTTACACCGACTTATCTTCTTAACACATACTTAGCTTCCACTGTTTACAGACACACTATCCAGTTTATGTGTATTCAACCTATTATTATCATTGTCTAGCTCGGGTTGCCAGTTTAATTGCTTTCTTTACAAATGCATGTTATTGGCAGAAAATCACATTAAACTATTTAATGAATGTATTCAACCTGCCTTACCCTGAATAATTATAATTAATCAGTGACATTGCTATCACTATCACCTTTTCATTAAAGTTGTGATTAACTAATAAAAATCTTACGGGTTGCGTCTCATACGTTAATCTCACAGTGATGATAACATTACAGATGGGTTTTTTTTTTATATACTTACCACCGTTGGTACAGATGGGTGGATAACTAGGAGGGGGTTTAATCCAGGATCCATCAGATCTTTGCATGTGTCTTCTGTCCGACGAGAACAAGCTGAGAAATTTGGAAGCAGGGAGGATTCGAAAACATCGGTGATATTCTGGTTGCAAAATATTCTCTGTTCTAAAAGTTTCCGACACGTAGCGATGAAAATGAGTTGGGAATGGGAGATCCGAATCCATGTCGTACACAACACATCTATCATCCGGGTTGTATAGCAAGATTACATGATAATCCTAGGAAAGCATATGTGGAAATATAAATCTTTGTTAGTTATTGTCAGTAAATTGCTACTTATAATATGTCTAGTTAAATCAGGGCTTATTCAAATGAATCACCATTCATCACCTATTGTTAGCACCCTCATATAGCATAACTCTGCTGCTTGTGTTAAAGGAATTTCAATTAGAAAACCTAGATCAAGAGCTAAATAGTCATGAAAGCCTGTTGTTAAACCTTCTACATTGCTTAGCACATCACAATTAAAAAATTGTCAGACAAAAAGAACAGAAAGTGCACCGGTATACATTGCATTGTATTTTGTATTCAACATGTCTTGTGCCTCTTTAGTAAATAGTAACTAGGGATGCCCCGATACCGATGCATCGGCTTAATTCAATTGGCGCGCAAATTATGCCGATTAGTTCATATTATACGAGACTTTTTCAAGCACCTCAGTACTGCGAGGTTAGGGCGTCCCAAACCGGCTCGCCAAAAGTTGAAGTATAATCAAACATTATAGTCAAATCAGAATACGAACAATAACTACTATTAAAGCTAATTGTTTATGCTTAAAAAAAACTGTGTTAATTTAAGCGTATTCACTTTTCAATTTTCGTCATTGAGTTAATTTGAAAATAATTATCGCACTCAAAAAGGATCGGCAAGGAATCGGCCGATTTCGGGCAAATTCTTTTGGCCGATTCCCGTGCATCAGTAAAAGTACCAAATGCTCGCATCGGCGGCCGATGCATCCTATTAATAACATTATGTAGTGAGTTGATGGACTACTAACAACATTAGGCTTGACTTGAGTTTGAGGATATCTTGTTTTGTCTACGGGGTACCACTGCACTGAGTAGTACATCTATCGAAAGGATCTTCTATTTCGTTCACAACAAAATGCTATTTGTAATTTTCTCGTGTGCAACATTTCACCCTTCAACTTACTGATGCGCATCTGTGCTAAATATCGTCCATAAAAGGCTTTGTAAAATATTGGAAGATAAATCTTGCTTAGAAGTGACGCTGTGACATACATTGTAACCAAGCCAAAGACTGGCACCAGTATTACATCCATAGATATTCGCATGCTCAAAATACTATAAGTAATTTCCTTTATAAAGCAACCTTCACTGATTATAAATAATTTGATGTACAACACAGCACAAAAGTGCATCAATTCAACAAAAGTACACGAGAGTATGAAATATTTTACCCATAGGGCTAATTTCTCTTCATTTTTTCCAGCCTTTTGTCTCCACATCGGCACCATCCGTTTTTGATTAGAGATGAAAGCAACGTGGCAGTAGTCAATTTCGGAGGGAAACTCTTTTCTAACGCTATCACACAACTTCCAAACATTTTCTTCACTAAAATCAAAAATATATTCAAAAAAATCAGAAAAAAATCACTTGTTGGATTATTATTTAGTAAATTAAATATTCTAGTTCGAGTTAACTACTTGAATTTTATAAGTGATATATAGTCAATGGAGATAGAACTTTTGCGAACATTTTCAGACTACTTTTAGAATTAACGTCAGCCTTCTGACCTATAGAACAGAAGTGTCGTTCGCCTGTTGGTCAGCAATTGTGTTAATATTAGAATTTTAGTACACAGAAACTGGCTATCTATATGTAAAGAAATATGTTATACCAATTGTCATGTAATGTCTACAGCCGGCAACAATATCTCAAATGAGCACACCTCTGTTATGAACAGTCGGCCAATAAAAATGTTCACAATGCTTTCCCGAGTCAATTGTGCTAAAATGCTGTCAAGGAATTTCATTACGCATTACAGACTTTTCTTTTCTCATCATTTGCTGAATTACATATAAGTGTCAGCAAGGTGACTCGATGACTGCGTCGTTGCTACTCTGACTTGACTGGCGACATTACCAATACCATTTTTCCATCACATTTTCTACTATACAACACTTTTCCGGAATGAATCGTACCTTTCTCCTTTCTTACAAAGGAGTTGTAGGTCTTTTTATTTTTGTCTCAAATAAAGCTAAAAGGAATATTTACTACACTCTAATAGAGGAAAAGGAGAAAGCTGTATGTATAAAAACATAAGACGAAAGAGAAAGTTTTATCTTTTAGTGTTATACTTTCACTGCAAAATATACTACTATATATCAAAACACAACTCTTCTAAAAAATTAACTATGCTACACATACAGAATACAGATACTTTACTCTTGATCTCAAATCGAAATTTTCCATGTATTAAAAATATTTTTCTCTCATTTGGAAAAAAGGTGATTACCTATTTAAAAGAAAACTATTCGTAAAGAATCAACTAGTCGCGACAAATCAAATTTGTTTGCCTAAACATGTTACTGTCTAACTATAAGTATGTATGTATGTAGGTTAGTCATTGCATATAAGAGAAGGAATATAGCGAAGTGCGTAGCTAAAGTCCCAATTCGCCATGATATTATAGTGAAACATGCTACAACTAAGGACGTCTATTAATACTAATGCCAGTAGAATTAGAATTATACGTAATAATAAGGTGATATAAACGTCTGGGTAGTTGCAATTAGTTCGTTCCTAATCATTAGCAAAATCTGTACTGCCTGACAGCACTTCGAACTTTGGCAGTTCACTCACTCCTTCTAAAAATCGCTAGCAAGAAAGAATCTGAGAAAATCGCCTCTATTTGTTCGTGCTAATAGAGCTTAATTTCAGTTCTGTCTAGAGTGTGTATAATCTTTCTCGCTAGCTACGGTATAATCTTTGATCCTGTGCGCTCTACTAGGAATATAGACAAATGCATGTACGAACTCCCTAGGCTCCTCCGCGTATGTAGCGCTATGCAGTCGCAGTAAGAAAGTCTTACATAACACATTCTAGCTACAATAGCTTCTTCTGCATTTGAAGATCTGCTATTGCACAATGCTGCTCTACTTTCCTATACTGCACAGTTCGAAATTTTATTGTTATAAGATTTTCCTATAGGAAATCTACAGGCGGATAATTTCAACGCCGTATTTCCACTACGAAGAATCGGGTATAATAACAGGAAGCAAAAGTTCAAAATTATAACGACGTTTAACGAAAAGACATTAATTTCGGATATTCCGCAAGAAAGTTGTTATTTTGCAAAGCTAATAATGCAGTTTTATGGTAGAGCCAATGAATCCTATGCGGATACTAAATAACACATTCAGATCATGAAAACAAGATTCTAAGTGCTTTCTCCGACTTATGGGGATGGTATTGGAATTGTGGGTAGGGTTTAAGCGGAGGAACTACGGTGTGCTAGTATCATAATATGGCACACATACCAGTAACAAGGAGTATAAGTGCATTGCGTCACGACAGGCAGAACGGGCTTGAGTTTCGGCAGGAGTTCTGCCGACTGGTAAGTATTTTGACTTCCGGGCTCATTATTCTTCGCTGTGGCACTGGCTCCAGTGCTACTAGAATTATTTGCACCAATTCCAGCGTTAGTCGCACTAGTAGAACTATTGGAGCTATTAATAGCCGTCGAAGCTCCTTTCCCCCCACCGCCACTCGTATTATTATCCATCGTCGTTGTTTTGTTGGTCAAACTTTGACTTTGACTTTCACTCAACTTTAACATCATCAATATCAATGATCAACGACATTTCACTTGTCTCTCTTTCACCACGCCTCAACAAAACACTTTCCTTCAGCTTTTCTTCTTCCAGCTTTATCGTAATCAATATCAATCGACTATGATTTTCCAGTCTTATGTTTTTACTTACTCCAAGGGAACCAGAGAGAGAGCTAAGTCAACGTCACAACAACTACCACCCGCTCAAAGCAGCCTACAGACACCACAATGGAAAATATCCCCTAGAGTGTGTAGACTCACGGGCAGAAAACTTGCAAAAAATGAGTGGCAAAAAGTATTCACGAGTTAGAAGAGCATAAGTAGGGGAGAGAGTATAATAATAGTATGTTGTATCTTGTGTTAGAAAATAAAGTGAAGAGCGTTATGTGTCGTCACTGCTGCAGCAGTATTAATGATATTTAAGGCCACGCTGTTTGGAGATGATTTGGTTGTCTCTCCTTCTGCTCCGTCTTCCTTTGACCAACTGCGAGTTTCACTGGCAAAGTAAACAAGCCGAGATAAACTGATGTGATAGGAAATAAGGTAGCAAATCACAATCAATTGTTCTCCTTTGCCCAAGATGAGCACAAGATGATCTGCTCAATCGGATCGTAACCTTCCTTTATCTTACTAACATGTAGAACACACTAGATGAAAGGAAAGTAGGATGGAGTTCACTATTAGGTTAGATTATATCACCCAACTATCGATCGTCCTCTGTTCTACTATGTACTATCTTGGCTCGGCTTCCTTCCCTTGGCTTCCCCAATTCCGTTGCTTATTCGATGAGACACGACACAACAAGGAAAAGCTGAATGAAATCCAAGAACACCGGCTTGAACTGAATTGAAATTAAATTGAATGAGCGTGAACTTGACAAGATTCGGTTCGCTCGGCCACGGCTCGTCTTACAACTCCGTCTCCACTCCTTCTCTTCTGTCTATTATCATCATTATTATTTTTTCATCAGAGGGATAGAGACATCTTTTCACAGGTTACTGAATCCCCCTGTGCAATGGATTTCCCAGGATTGTGTTACTTAAGAAAGTGCAAGTACGTCTACTCCAGATCCTTCTCGATTGTGTGTCATGTATTAGTAGTAGGTTTTTAGTTGCTTGTAAGTATGTTCGTATCTATACACATTGGGCATCCCGCTCCCTCACCACCGCATAACTGCACTTCGACTTCAATACATGTCTACAGATACAACACTTTCCCCGATTCCTTTTCTTTCCCTGCTTCTTTCTCTCTCTCTCCCTCACGCTACAGTTCTTTATTGTTGTACTTCTCTTGCAGACGAAATCCGCTCAGCACGACTTGAGTATTAAACGGCTACATCCATAAAATCCATAGATCCGCACGACAGACGACTGATTCAATCAGATCTTTTTCACATCGGCTGTCAACAAATAAACATGGGCATAACATGAGGAACAACATAGAAGTCAATTCGCAAAATACTTTCACAACACAAAAGAAAACAATAATCCGTCATAGAATTCCTATCCCTATTTTCACGTACGTCCATTTATTAGACTGCAATAATATTAAGTACCCATGTTGTTGCTTCCAAACAAATGCTATGCTAAAATTTTCGATTATATTATTAGGGGCGTAAACGAGGAGAATGGAAAAAGTGGCAAGGTACTAGGTACATGACGGCATTCCATTCCATTCCAACATTCCTGATACGCGATTTCTTCCAAATGCATATTCAACATGTGTTTGCAAAACAAATTTCAGTTTCTCCTATCTGCTCAAACTAAGCATGTTCTTTTCTCCCGATCGATATTCAGAATAGCCATTCGTTACTATTAGGCAGCTATCAGCCCCTCTATTTTAAAACTGTCCCTTCTTTTCATTACGAACAAACATACGGTGAAATAGACGCCCTTATAGACTTAGCCATTTCAATTTATATCACACTGCACGATTCTTTCCCATTTCTTTCAATGTTTTCAGATCAACAAAATCAAAACTAACGACTCAACTCAATCCTTGTAACTGAAGTAAATACCGTGGAGTTTTGAATGTGTGTTTTAACTTGTGCAAATAGCCCTTTTCGTAGATTTGTTTGCCTCACGTGATCGTGGTTGTAGTTCCAGAATATTAGTAGATAACTGAGTAGATAACTTTGTACTATAGTGGTCTATAGGATTAAGGGAGAAAAATATTTTCTGTGCTAAATATTAATGAAAGGGCTGAGAGTAAATCGTAGGATAAAGAGCAGAAAGAGAAAAACATATTTACATTTTATCTGCCACAGAAATAACAACTTGTTTGTCAGCATGCACGTGAGTCTTGTGAGTAGTATTTGGTAATAGGAGACCTTTATATGACCCTGATGCGGCTAATCATGGCTCTTCTCTCAAGTTCAATAATAATACATACATAGATATCAATGCCTAGGATGTGTATAGACAGCTCTTGAGAAATCAAATCAATATAGAGATGCATGTGCGTATTGCGTATCTGAATTTATAATTTGCGCATTAGGAGTTAATGACGCTCATTGCCCTCTGCTGCTGTATGGTCAGGCAGAGGAGAGGAAATCTTTTGGGCAGATGCAGACGAGGTTGGTTTCTATAAAAGATTTAGCGACAGGAAAAGGATCTGACTCACCAAATCTTATGCTGCAGAAGTGGGGAATGAAGATAAGTGGAGGGATGAGCTTTCCATGCTGTCTGAGACGGACGAAAAGTGAGCTAGGATTTGTCTTCCAGACTTGGTTTCCGGGTAGTGTGGTTCATTTAATCCGTAAGGTTGTTTGAGAGATGAGCCGCTGTGTAATTTCATTTAAGTAGTGCAGGAGAATATGTCTTTGGAGGAGTTCTCTCCGCCGTGAACACTGAGAGCTCCGTCTTCGGAGAGAGTGGCGGAGGAAGATGATTTATAATTGATAATAATAAGTGAGAAGAGCTGGAGAAGGAGATAAGAGGGAATTTCGGGGAGTGCAGAGAGGAACGACGGCGAGAGAGAAGAGCAAGCAACAGCAGGTTCCTTCCTTCCCTCCTCGTCTTTCTGAACTCAGAGGATCGAGGCTGTTGATGTTCTGTTGGACCTTTTAGTTTATCGTTATGTCGAGGAGGAATGTGTAGCCAGCTCTCCTGCTACAAGTGCAGACTCCTCCGACTCTCGGCAAGTACAAGTCAAGTCGAAAGTTCGCGTATTGCTCCTGATGTTGTTGTTGGCTTTCAGTTCAGTTTACTTTCAGAGTTACAGCTTTAAGTGCTACTACGTGTATTTTATGTTCGTGGATTCTTCTGTTGACTTTGACTCTGCCTGCCTCCACGCTCATTCCCCGCTCTTCTTCCCTTCACAATCTCCCAATATCTCCCGGTTCATCTCGATTTACAATTAATCTGCATAAACAAAATATCCATAGGTAGACAGTCAGCGTCAGGGCATTAGCAATGCATATATGCGGGAATGGGATATATAAGTATCTGGAGCAAGAATATATTAACCACTCTCACTGCCTGCACTGCTGTATTTTTGGGTGCCATGTGGCAACTTGGCTTTAATGCACATTATGCATTAGGTGAGTGTGTGGGATGTGGAACAACTATTCAAGAGACAGAGTTTTTGCTTTATGCCATGAATACAAATGCTCCGAACATGAACCTACAACTTTGAACATCCTTTTTTATGCACTACCACTGTTCGAATCAATTTGCAACTTATTCTAACTTGTATTTACTGATGCGGCGACTTGCTCTCAATTTATGTACTACGTACACATAATAATAATATTATTATCACCTACTACAGTTCCATATCTATCTCCTTTACTATAAATAAGGATGAAACCACAAGATGTGAAAACTCTGCGTTCTTAACGTGTAGTAAGATATAGAATCCCTTTTATGTGTTTACCGTAGTAATAGGTACATTTTATGCGTGTACCTGGGACTAGTATGTACAAGTAGCATGTAAACATAGTCATTTTACCCGGTTGTTTGGTTAACGATGTGGTAGGGAGTATTTGCAGTAAAATGATCCGGGTGCATTCAGATCATTTCATTCAAGCATTATATAAATGGAAGGCTCAGCCAAAAGTGAGTTGAATGTAGGTGTACAAATCTCGTAGATAATACTAGAGTTGGTGAGATAGCTAAAAGGATGAGCTAAAAGGATGAGGCAGGTTGAACATCAGGGTGTGCAAATAGAGGAAGGTCGGAGATACTATGTTATCATCTGTGCAAAGGATATTATAATGGAGAGTGATTGTTGAGGAGGGTGAATCAGGTTACAAGTTGGCTACTTTGTTGGCATGTGCACTTTAGAGAGTTGTGTCTGCGTGGGGACTGTGAGGAGCCGTGTTGTTAGTGAGCTTATTAGTGTGATGAATGGTGTAGGAGGCTTATAGGTTCTTTTGGTGTGGATGATCTCTATTTGAGTCCATTCACTCACTTAGCTCAGCCGCAATAAGTGTGAACGAGCAATTCTCTGTGATATACTTAAATCCGCAAATCCTATGCATCTGACTAAATAGCAAATAATATGTGGAGGATGAGGTTAGTTTGAAATTTAGTCTTTGCCTACAAAGGCAGGGTCAAATGCTGAAGGAAAACATATTTTGGCATAGGTGTGGAAAATGAGTGAGTGGAAAGTTGGATTTCGGAGGTAGGTCTTTTGAGGAGAGTGTCTAAGTAGTATAACTGCTGAATCAAAGAAAAGAGATCTATGCGGTTAGTTTAGTCATGCACATTATAGGGAACTGAAAAGAGAATGGAGTGAGGTGAGCGTTGAGTCAGCACAAGGCAGACATATTTACTACTAACAATGTACACAGAGAGAGAGAGAGAGAGAGTTGAGGGAAAGCAGAAGCCAAACTCAATTTGATTTGACTTGACATGAATACTATTTACTGGCGGTGGCAGCTCTAATGCCCTCCTATATGCAAAAGCTTCACTCACTTTCTCGACTCACTCCGCCACTCGCTCTCTCTCCTCACACACTCTCCATATGAATATTCAGCTTGGGTTATGAAACGCAGTAGTGCTCCACAAGTTCACATTCGAGTGAAATGGATAGACATGCCAAGTGAATAGCAGGAACGATAAGCTCCCTCAGCCTCAACGACTACGTGGAAAAGGTTGTGCCAATTTATTTAAGTGTCAAAGCTCTAATGCTACATATTGTAGTGCTACAACATTCATAACCTAGAAGCAAGTTCCTGGCTTCTCTTTGATGAAGAGACGAGCATATGTCAACAAATTATCAGTCAAGCTGAGCACTCAAGTTTGCATTAATATTTGCCTCCAGGAAAGTCTCTCAGTTAACTGCACATTCATTTCGTCTATTAGAACACTAAACACTATCCATACACTCCCACCATAACTCCTTCATCAGCATCTACATTTTCAATACCTAAAGCGTCTATCATAATCATAACATTGTTCCTATACTTTTCCATAAAGCTGCCCTCCTTATGTATTTCTCATTTTCGTGCACTGTGTTTATTAATGTTTTATTGTTTTCTCCCAGTCGTGAAACAGCAGCTTGCTACTCTTATGCACTCGCAACAGCCATTAGCACGACTACTGAAACAATATCTCTCTGCTTTAAACTTGCAAAAATATGTAGCTGCCCTGTATTTCTAATTTTCCTAGCCCAGCACAAAAATATTATACATCTCCATGTGAGAAAGAGAAACCTTAGTATTTCTTCAGCGCAGTCTAAAAACGGAGACTTTCCTAAGACAAAACTATGCTAGCGTGAAGTTACAGGTCAGTGACAGAAACTATTGCTTTCCTTTGAACCTACTATATATCTAGATAGCATGCATGCTCTGGACTGAGGCATATAGTAGTTACAGGTGTATAGCTAATAATATGCCATTGGAATATTCTATGACACTTTTCCTCTATAATTTAATTTTCTGTTGGATCAAAAGGCATAGTGTGATACATTAATATCCAATAACTCACAAATACACCATTATTGACTATCTCGTTAATAAATAATGGGCTGTGCTGCGCAGAAACTAGAGCAAAGTGAAAGCTCGGAGAAAGTTTTACTATATACACTAATTATTTTCGTTTCAGTATGCAATAATGTCTTTGTTTATAATATCTCGTTTATAAGAGTTTCTTGGTAGGTAGATTGAATTTTGTTGCACCTCGTTTAATGTATTCTTGTTTATGAAAAATGATGGCCTTCAGCAGAGAGGTGTCTGTAGTAATGAATTTTCAAGGAGTGTAAATAAACCTGGAGCGTTAATGCAAGTTTTGCCCTTAATATTCTATTCTCCAGAGGAGTGAGTTAGCCCTGCTCCGTTTCTTGCCAGTGGAATAGTATTTCCTTAATTGATTCCTCGGCGATTTTGTTTACGGTAATCTAAGGGAGGCTATATCGAGAGGAAAAGTAGCCCTTGCGTGGAGTTGCAGGTAAGTTTGAGTAGGACTAGTGGTGGCTACGTACTATTAAGCACATCTGTGGGCTAGTCCCTGACTGTTGCACCAAGTAATCACCGAAGCACGCTAGACTTTCTGTTCTACTCCAGGATGCCATAATACAGAAGCAAGGTCTTCATCACTTTTAGTGTACGTTGCTTCCGCACTAAGTTAAGAGTTGTAAAATCTTAGCCTGAAACCTTCTAAATTCCCTTGGTAAAACTTATTTAGGATGCTATGAAGAATTAAATACTGGTTTTATTACTTTGTGAAAGTCCAAATGCTTCTCATGCAGTTAGTTTTATGCCTTTCTGCGTTGTACGAGTAAACAACAACACTGAGAGCAGATAGCCTTTTCGTCCAGACTCTCTCAGGTTGGAAAAAACTAAAGTAGTACACTTAAGATGTAATGGGAAAAGAAAGTAGGGAAAATGTTGCCGAACCACAACTTAGCCATAAGAAAAACCACCCACCACGAATGCAATAAGAAATAAAGTTTCTCCTTTCTTTTCCCTATTCTTTTAGAGCTTTCTCCTCGACTCGTCTGCCAGGCTTGAGCATCCATGTATCAACTTTCACTTTTCTTCCTTCCTATTTTCCCTTGTCTTTTCCATACTGCTCCGTCCCTCTTTCTCCTCACTTTCTCAATGTAAGGCAATCAAATTTCGACTGACAGCACTACAAATAGCTAGTCTTTGCTCTTTCCCACCAAATCGCTTGAGTGTTGTTTGTTATTTACATCTTTACTCCAATTCTTTCTGGTACGTGGACCTTCACATAGCTATTTTGCAGACACATAGACATCACCGCCAGTTCCTGCTCTAGTTACGGATGATATACTGCAGATTTATATTGTTGTGTGAAACTCGGGAATTCCTTTACTATTCTCAATCACAGAGTTGTCTTCTAACTTAAAGCAAAGACAGATTGTTGGGCGCTAGAGAACAGGCTGCGGGGGAAAAGATTTGGAGTTGCTTGCACCTATCTAGCATAGCATTTATTAACTCTTGTGCTTAGTGCAGACATGAACTGCATCGAAGGATTGGATTGAAATTGATGTATTTACTAGCTTCAAGCTATTCTGTAGCATTTGACGGAAAGGGAAAGAATTCAAAGGGGCACCTTCAAAGACACCTACCTGCCTTAAAAGTTTGACAAAGTATTTGTAGCATGCACTAAGGAATTGGAACTAAAAGGAATCTCTCAATTCCCCCTGTTATTCTGATGAAATGGAAATAGATCTTTGGTTCTTTCTGGGAAAACCTTTCCTTTGACACACTAAATAGGTATAGACAACTGCGTAAATCGTCGAGAAGATTAACTGTATTTGCACTAGGAAATTCAAGATCTGCAAAGGACTCTGTCCTGTGCTATTGCATTTTAGATTAGTAATGGAATTGAAAAGTAAAGATAAAATACAACGATACCTGCAAATCACCTGGTTTGGACAAGGAATCTGTTAGCACACATTTCCTCAGACTGGTTCTCCGAGATTTTTCGTTTTTGACTTGGCTTTGGTTTGGTTGGATGTGAGTGAAGTGAGTGTGAGGCGAAGAAAGTCGTTAAGAGCGTCAGGAGTGACTAAGTTAGCGAGTGGGTCTGAAAGTTGATGTGGGGATGGGAGAAAGTCTTGAGTTGATCAAGTTGTGAGTGGAGGAAGGTAAGTCTGGAGCTGTTGGTTGGGTTGGCAGTAGTGGCGGTCGTAAGTGAGTAAGTAAGTAAGTTAGCAAGTAAGTACGTGTAATATTAGTGTTATGTAGTAAGTAGCGTGAATACAGTATTTGAGAGTTAATAGAGAGGTAAAGCAAGTGAAGTGGAGTAAAGGCAATTGGAGTCCAGGCCAGGGTGGCTACTCTAGTAGGTCTTGAGAGTCAACTCTACGGAACTGAACTGCTTGGCAGCGGAGTCAAGTCAAGTCTCGTCGGAGTCGACTATTGGAGCTGTGTCGTTTCGGTGGCTCTATGTCCTAGTGGTTGTTGGAGAGAGTTAGTCCATGACATGCTCATACTCCACTCACACTGGCTGCATGAGGCCACTACTCTGCACTCACTAAGCCCGCTCTATATCTCCCTCTCGACATCTATGCAGGAGAATGAGCTGAGGAGTCGGCTGTCGGTGCACTGCAAATACAAAACACACATAGACGAGGCAGACAAGTCAACTTGCACTAAGCCAGCAATAGTGTTTCTGGTGCCAGGCCAGGGAGCAGTGTACATACATTTCCGAGTTGCAGCAAAGCCCGAGCAAGTCTCACTTCAGTCAGATCAGACTCAGAAAAAGCCGCACACGCAACCCAAGAATCATGCTAGCCCCACTACTCCACGTCTACTCTGCCTACCTATACAGCCATCCCTTATAATATAACACATCCACATGCACAACTATTCTCATTCTTAGTCTCCCAATCTTTGCAATATTCTACTACGGCTACAACGAACAACATTCTTCAATTTATACTACTCTTATTTCTCTCTGTAGACTACTAGTGCCTAACTACTATTATTATACAGTGTGTGTTATTCTCTGTATACCTCTTCTCACTCTCCAGTCCACCAACCAATAAGGCAAGGGCTATACGAATCCTTTTCTCTAACTCCGACTAGGCTCCTCTCAGCTTTTCTTCTGTCTATTCTGCTCAGCCTCTGCAATGCCATAGACTTGGCAGTCTCATTCTCCCTATTAGTCCACTGTGTGTGTGTGTGCATGCACTCTCTATGCTTTGTTGTTCTGTTTAACTAAGTATGATATTATAAGTAGGCACTGGCTACATGTATGTTCATATGGAGACTCCTGCGAATGCGAAGGTTCACAAGAGTAGACTAGTACTTAAAGTTCCTATCGCCCATTCCCTAACATTTCCTTTACTTTACTTTCTTTCTTTGCTTTGCTTAACTAGGAGGACTCGTATGCACGGGCGAATAGTAGGGAGCGTACGCAGGAGTTGCTAAAACTTGAAAACCGTGACTTCCAGTAAAAAGTACACTTAAGCTCATGGATCAGAGAAACTTCTATGTCCCTTTACAGCTACTAATATCCAATAGAAGTGAAATGAAAGGGGGCAACACATTCCTTGCATACCTAGTCTGAACTGCCAGAAAATAACAAAACATTTGATACATACAATAAGTCCCATCACTAAACGCATTTTCCTTTTGACTTATTGCCAGCAGTTGCTCAATTCTCAATGCTCTACAGAGAAATTAGCAGCACGAGCTCGACTCCAACATACTTCG
Source organism: Tomocerus minor (assembly GCA_009936455.2). Lineage (NCBI taxonomy): Eukaryota > Metazoa > Arthropoda > Collembola > Entomobryomorpha > Tomoceridae > Tomocerus > Tomocerus minor. The sequence continues at coordinate 16,032 of JAAAYG020087700.1, read as the reverse complement.
CCTTCAATCTATGCACTACTTGATTAGGTATCTACAAATGCACTTCTTTTGCTGTTAAGGGGAAATGCTAGTCCTGTACTTAAGAAAATACGCTATTGGAATCTAATCAATGGATCTAACTAGCGAAATCTTTTTCTTTCTGTCTAATCCTAATCTGTTTAACATGGTTACTTAGTCCGTGCAGATTGAGTTTACTTGTTACACTGCTCCTAGCCATGTATAATTGGATTTATAATAAATGCACCCTTGCCCTTCTTTTCCCCATTCTTCATACACTATAAAGTAATTTTAATCATAAAGTAGAAATACTTATCTCCCCATCTTCCAACTTGTTCACTCAACTATATACGCATCCTTAGTGTCTTCTTCAGAAGAAATCCAATTTCAAAGTTGCAAAAGTTTAATACCTACAGATACTTCAGTTCTCCATCCTTCTCTGACTATTTCTATTTTGTGATGCGAATCACAAAGAGCAAGGCAAAGCATTAGGCGAACAACACATTGTTGTTAGTGAATGAGTGCCCTGTAGCAAGATGCGTCCAACTTTCGCCAATACCAACTGCAGAACGAGATTACTACTCCACTACTTATAAGGACATACTCTTACATATAGATATATAATAGACATAAGAGAGTACACCTACACTTACTACAATGGATCAGATAGTACCTACTTTTACTATACAATGGCCAACAAGAGGACTTTCCCCAACTTGAATTGAATTTCTAGCAAGGAGCATTATATTGCCGTTTAATAGCTTATAATATCCTACAACTAATAACGAAAATGGGGAAAGTATCTTGGATAGATCTGCCATACGCTACTTTGTAGGCTAGAATATGCACTAATGTAACAGTAATTCAGGACAGCAACGGAGAAGACCATCAATAAATCCTTTAAAGCTTTACTTTACATCTCTCTGGGGACATTTTTATTTTTTTCAATGAATTCTGCCATGCTCTTCTTTTGGTATATAAGGAGGCCTGCTATAGCAGAAGATGCGAAACAGAATAAAATGATACAACATCCTGAGTGAACAACAGGAAGTTGCCCTACAGACTGTAGACAACAGGCGATAGACGAGATTCATGCTTCCAGTTCACAGATTTTAGATAGAATGCTAAATAGTACGTGGCATGGCACTACTGATACATACGATACGGTGCGATACACATATGCACATTTTATACTCTCTTACTACTTGCTACTATGTACAAAACAGAGAACTAATATTCTACATTGACATAGACATAGCGCAGCTCATTTCTTCCGCACTACGTACCATTGCATTAGCAGTAGGTTTACACTGGGAAACTCAGAAGTCCATCCTGAACTCCAATTTAATATTTCTGAACTTTTACAAGAGCTTCTGTAAATTATTGCTTGCAGTAGTGCAAGGAAGTGAAAGTGAGGAATAATATTGGAAAGCTTAAAAGACGTACGTTGAGCCTACGGCAAATTTTCCTATACAATCAACACCTAGCCACGTTGTAAGTTGATCTTAAACTATAAGGTATAAAATTTAGTCATTGACTCACGGGATTGCCAGATTTTGGGTTTCAAACGATGTTTTAATTCTGACAGTATTGTCTAATCTTTAAAAAAAAATGGTATATCAAAAGTGTTTGTAAAACTGCATTTACTCTCTGAAGATTAATGTCTGTAGATGAATTGTTCGATATTATTCACTACGTAGTGCTCAAATGCATGGAAACTATCTTGCTACTTTTGAATGTCTCAGTATGGCTTAGAGACTACAGATTCAGCATAAAAATACACTTAGGAAGAGTATATAGTGAGTAGGTATATGACTATAAGAGAAAGAAGTATTACATTTCTTTTGTACTTTCGCTTCACTTAAGTTGAGAAGCTTAGTTAAATTTTTTTAGGATGTTTAGCATAGTTGACGTAAGGCCCGCCACTGCCATTGCTGTTGGATGAAGGAGGCTGTTGAAGCACTGCAAGGCAGTATAATCTGAAAAATACACAGAAATCTGAAGCCAAGATTTTGATATTCCAATTCTAGGCGTACATTCTGTAGTCTCCGTAAATTTAGTAAGTGCCACTCGTTTTCTATCTCTAGGAGAATAATGTATAGGGAGCTGAATGTAATTTACACTGTATCCTTTTCTAGCCTAAATGAAACTAGACAGATCTTTACGAGTTCAAAGTGCAGCACTACAAATAAGTGAGACTCTCGAGTTTTACCCTTTTCTATTATTTCTTTGTGTACTAAAATTCATGGAGTAGTAACATCACTGCTCCCAATTATCTAACGTGTACCCATCCACGAGCAAGTAAATAGCAGAACGTAGGAATAGAAAAGTATGAATAGAAGAGGAAATGTAGCAGCCCAATTAAAAACTAAAGCCAAGTCTTTGATGGGCAAGTTCCTTCTAAGGAAAAAGCAAATGATACATATTTACAAGTCACAAATAGTGCTCCTGTAGCATGTATAGTGTATATATACATAGGCACTGTGCTTTATTAGAGCACTTTGAAAGTACCAAGAAGAGAGCTTTTCCCTCAGCAGCAACACAATTGCCGATGCAGACTGTAAGTGGAATCACGATTTTCCGTTGAGAATGAGAATACCTAAGACACCTTCTCGTTTACTTTACGTTTTGGATACACCAAAAGTATATCTGTACACACTACATACTTTCCTCTTATTCCGCTCGTAGTCATACAGCCTATCGTTCTTGTAATGATCTACTCTACCCGGCCTAGTTGACTTTACTATTAGCTTTTTGTTTGACTATTTGGGATGTTTCAGTAACTGCAGTCCGCTATGTTGCTCCTAGAGTACTTTTTACTTTAAGCTGTGCTCTGTGCTGTACAATATTTGCTTCCACACTTGACCCTCATTTGCTGGAGATGTTTGAAGATTTTGGATTTCGGTCATGGGCACAAAATTTTCATTCTCCATTGCTCATACTTTTCTTTGCTCACTATTTCCATGTGTATTTGCTAATCTGTCTGTTTAATGTTCTGTGAATCCAACGTTGGAAATTATATATTAAATATAGTTCATACTCTACGATGTTTCAACAGTTTAGTACTTCAGAGTACCTACTTTATTCAATATAATCTATTTCTATTATTGTTTATAAGTATACTGTATGTATATACTATTTGCATATATAATCTATGGTATTATTAAACTAAAGGCTATTGATTGCATGCCATTTGGCGAAGGTGATTCTCTTTTGAAATTTTTTGCCATATTTATGGTGCAACAAGCACATTATGTAAACACAGTTTAACAAAGACATCATAAACTTGTACAGTTACTTACACAATACATATAACGTTTAACAAACAAATAAACTGCTTGAATGAAGGTGCAAATATAATGCAAGGAAGTGCATGTCGTACATTATGCATTCATGTTTGCTCTTTCTGTGTGAGTAGGTCCCAGTTCCAGCTTCCAGCTACTTACGATGTTTGCCTTTCCTCCACTCTTTTCTTTATAAGGTACTTTATTTAAGTGGGTGGAATAAAACGATTGTCACTGCTCTAAATGCTAAAAACGTTAATTTAAAGGTTGATTATAGGTCTATTGGGGAGAAATCTTTGCTTCTATTAAATAGTTCATGATGTACAGTGTATATGCCTAGAAGGCATCCTATGGCTGAACTCATTAAAGCAGCCAACTGGAACGTCTTCGTCAACCGGTAGTAAAATGAACCATTTCGTATGCAGTAAAATGAACCATTTCGTATGCAGTAAAATGAACCATTTGGTATGTAGTAAATACGTAAAAGACAACGTATACTTCACCTTCGCGAATATAAAAATTAATAATGCTGTTTGCTGTGGAAAGCCCTTTTATTTCTTTCTTTATTCACTGCCGCTGCAACTACTACTTTATTCTAATCATAACCTATCGCAGTTTAATTTTAAGTAAGCTTTATATACAGTCTTTTCATCTTCTGTTTCATGACACTAAAATTACGGACAAGGTCGTCACGCCTGTCTATACTACCAAGTTAGTCAAGATATTATTTTTAGTCTACATTCAAATCTACGTGTTCATTAACAATGACCTTTGTGATGTGTACATTAAATGCAAAATGAAATCCTTTCAAAGGAACTTAATTTCGTGCAATGAATGGAAAGACCAGAGTTTCGAAATTTGAATAGCTGCCACTATTGTATTGTAGAATTTTTACAGCCTACAACAATGAGATTTCAATTATATAATGTATTTTTATGAATTTTCCGAACTTTTCCCTGTCTTTATTTTATTATTTTCATTTAATCCCCATGAATTACTTAGTATTACTTCCATAACCAAACTTTACAATACTCTACACACAGAATAATTACATTGTTAAACTCATTTTCTGATATTATGGGATGCATCTGCCATGAATTCTGTCTCCTTGTACATCAAGTACGACATAGTTAATGTGAAGGATGACGAAATGAATAGGAGTGGATGGATTGAGTGATGGGACGTATTTTAAGAGATTCTATTCTTTGGAGGACCATTGAGCGACTTGAGGGAGCAGTTGTCCTTTAATCTGTTTGCGCATTTGATGAAACGACGACGGACGCCAGAATGATTAAGATTGATGTGACTGTATTTAATTCAGTGAGTTTCCAACAGGCCGAACTGTTTAAAACGCACGTTCTGTAGCAATGTCCATGTAGGTACCCACAGGGTTTTTCCACATCCAACAGGACTAGAAAGACTAGAAACACGACGGTTAATATGAAAAGTCAGAGTCTTAAATTTTATCTGACATATTTGATAACCACTTTATTTCCGTCAGTCACTACTGCCATGCTTTGAATTGTCCGCATAAAGCGTGCATGCCTAAGAAATTAAAGTAGGGCTGTGCTAATACTTTAGCGGGATTTCATCACGGTTTCTGCTCTGCTACTGCTGCAATTGTAGCTAATCAACTGGACGTTATCTTTTATGGCTGTAGCAAAATGGTTTGAGTCTTAGTGAATAAGTTTTAAAAGTTATAAGTGGGCACTTTCTTTTGTGTTGTGCATAATATTATGGATGAGAGTTGTAGGGAAGTCAGATAAGTATATACTGGTGTGGAAAATGAATCATCGCTAGGAATCTCATTAGGGGTTTGTGTGGTAAATTGTAGAGGAATAGCTCCGCGGATTATTCTACCACAAGAAGCTTTTCTAAAGCAAATCCTGTAGTAAATACATATATATATATATATATATATATATGGCAGTGTTGCTATCATTTCTCGTATTTACATATCGCATGGGCTTTGTGTTGTGTTTATAATATAGTGCCCGCATATCGCAGAGAGTTAGGGATGCTCTCATTTCTGTTTGGTAATTGGATATAAATGAGAAACAACGGAAAATCATGCAGATGTAAAGGAAACTGGGCTTTTAAATTGGTTGGCTAGCTTGGCAGGTTTGATATGCGTGTTCATGTTCATTGTTCTAGTATAATATTTGTAGAGTCTACATGAAAGCCCTCATCATTAGCAATATAGAGAGAGGAAGGCATAGCCAGTAGCGGCGTTCACGAAATGAACAGGCCGGAGCTAATTTAACTTAAAGGCAAATGTGTTCATTTGCCTAGGAAATAAAAACGAGAGGGAACGAATGAAGGACAAAGAGGACTGAAGTAGGAATATAATAATATAAAGGCTGGTGGTGAGAGAAAGTCAAGACTCAATGCCTAGTGGCCTGGCTGCTACGGCAGTCTTTTAAGTAGTGCCGTGTATAGAGTAACCTTAGCTAATAAGCAGAAACAGCTAAGGTTCAGTATATCATTTATGGAGCGGAGAAAAAGTTAGGGAAAGTCAACCTCAGCTAACGATAAGCAACGGAATTATGAAGCATATAAGGTGAGTGAAGAGGAAGCCAAGCAATGCAACGCGATGCCATGAACTGCCAGAGTCGAGAGTATTATAGCATCAGAGCGGAATAAGGCTTAGCTCAACGCTCAACTAATTTGCAGATTTCATTTGGGAAATGGGACTTTACCAAACGTATGCAAAAACTTTTACTATTGATTATAAAATCTTATCATAAATATGTGCTGCCCTAGCTGCCAACTAAACCAACCGAAGCAAAAGCCGTGGCATTACCAATATTTTACACTCTCACATATACACTCAAATAACTAATGTCCATATCACCTACATACAACACTACACTACAATCTACAATCCATTCCAATCCTATGCATTATTATTTTGGCACAGAATGACCCTGGTGCATAGCTAATTCCCTCTTTGCACAAAATTAGCAATGAATTTTGCACTGTTAACTTTATGAAAGAAATAAAAAATATGAGGACATTAATTTTTAAGCTGTGTACACAGTAAAATAATAAGTGTACTCTTTCTACTTCTTCATGACTTTTGTTTGTACCTTTGGAGAAAATATATTTGTAGTGCTTCGTACTGCGTATGTTTACTTAGCTAAAGTATGTTGTGTGTTAGAGAATTATCAACATGCATAGCTACAACCTAAATAATAATCATAATAAAACGGGGTGGTAGCTACAACAGAATTGTGTCAGCAGCAGGAGAGAAATGGAGAGAGAGAGTGAGAGAAAACCTTCTATATCTATTAACCTGTATCCCAATAGACTAATGAAATTCATAGAAATTACGAATGAGTAGAAAATAAATAAGCCAGAGCTTGTTGTGTAGAAGTGTAGTGGTAGACCTAGAATGTGTACCGTGGTTATCGTGGCTTTGCTTAACAGCCAACTTGAAATGACTCGACTTGAGTCAAACTTACTAACTACGTACTAGCAACCTTAACCCAAGAAACCAAACAGAAATTCACTAAACGAACCACCTTTACTGAGTCTTACAGACGGAAACCTCTCTTCTTACATCTCCTTCCTCATCCGGTAGAAAATTTGAGGTAGTGTTTAAATTGTCATCCATAAACATCCATAAATATCTGTACGCAACAGTACAATCTTTGTTGTATGCAGTGGATGCGTTGAAAAACACTTTTAAAAGCTCTGTAATACAAGATAATTTGCATGTCAGCTACCATGCTATTAATGCATTACAAATCAAGCGCAAAGCAAACTCTAATAATGTAAATATACGGTTATGATAATGATAGAATTACTATCTGTGTCGGCAATGAAAGTGCAAAGTTGCTTTACAAATTGGTTGGATGAAATTTGTAAAAGTCGGCTCGAGATTTTAGTGTATCTGCATTGAAGAAAGAGATGTTTAGTAAATGTATATTAGTGAGAGTACTATATCGCATGGGGATGTAGTGAAGGAGAGTTGTAAGTGTATGAGTGAAGGTTGCAATAACAAAAGAAAGGATGATAGTTTAGAATGGGATGAAAGCTGCATTGGACTATTGCGGTGCAGATAGATAAACAAGTGCAACTTTTGGCTCGCCATTCCACTACATTGTTGCATAAGTATAAGGAATTCTCTGGTAAGAGTGGAGGGAGAACGAGCACGCGACGACAGTTATGTGTACTGGGAAGTGGAAAGAATTCGGTAATTCTGCACTGGATACTTTCTATAAAAATATAGATGCTATTCTCATGCTGACTTTACATTAGGATCTGCCTTTCCTCTGCCTACGACACATAAATAATATAGCACAGTGCGGAAACTCAACTGCCTTGCCTTGCAACTACGAGGAGGAGGATTCTATCTAAGAGCCAGACTTGCACTTCGTTCTTTTATCACGAACTGAATAAGATTCAGTAAAACCAAGAGACGAGCATAAATACCCTCCTTCTTATGTTCTTTCATTTTATGGTAAACGTACTTCGATTTACTTAATACTAATACAAAGAATACTATACATAGCTATGTTTACATGTAGAGACTCACTTTATGTAAATATAATATATAGCATATAAGACTTATATACACTGCATAACTATCTGCAGAAACTTTTCTCGCTTATTACTTTTTGCCAAAGGAGCAACGAAGAGGTATTCACGTTTTCTGTTGTGTTTTTCTCAATACATGAAATGTGGGAGTGAAGGCCGGGAAAGGCGAGAACACGACTCTGCTGGATTCTACTCCTTTGACTAGCTACACGTCTTTCCCTCCTTCATTTTCATGGTTTATGTCATTGAATATTGTTATGCGACAATTGGCTTTGGAAGCAACTCCTCCAAAACTCTTTTGGTCTCTGTTCAACTTTCTGTCAGGGGTAGTAACAATCTACTATCACTTGTTAGTTTATTGTGCACAATTTATACTTTGAATAAGGACATGTATATTTCAAATAAACATTTTATACTCCTATCTTATCTTTCATCCGCTACAATAGCAAGACCTTATCAACTTAATAATATCTATTGTGCATTTTGCGTTCATTCTACGTAATGCGGACTGTATATCTTGCTACTATACATGCCTCTATTTCAACAAACATCTTATTATCACTGTGATTATATGTCCCTTGATCTCAGAAAATTTTTGAGAGACAAACTTAAATCATGAAGACATGGAGACATTTAGTATTTATAATAATCCTCAGATAGCATAGTACTAGTAGCTCTTTGTATATAGGACTACAATATTCCGAAGAGATGCAGAAATCCTCACTCCTCCTACGTGTATTCATAATTGTACACAGCATAACCGAGGGGTAAAGCTTATAATATTTACTTCAAGGTTATGCAACTCTGGTTAAGTATATAGGAGAGACTATATTATATTAGGACCAAGCTATTTTTCATTGTGAACAAAGAAAGTTGATTTTACGGAATATGTTTTCCTAAACATGTCCACAAAGCAGGAAATATTTTACTTTCTCTTTGTGTAGATTGTTGAAAAGTCTGCGACAAATTCTCAAACGAAAATAATTTTCGGATGTTCCAAAGGAGTAAGTGAATATTGGCAGTTAAAGGCTCAAGGGAAACATTTCCATATGTTAGAAGCTGATTATTAGCCGGAGACTTCATTTGCATATGGTGTCTTCAGCACATTACATTTTGCTGATTTACAAGGTTCCCAAACGTAATAAAACCTGAGGGTGTTCATAGTATAACACATTTTACATATATTTGTATTTGAAAATAACGAAATTATTTTTCCCCTCGCTGTATGTGTGTATTGATATGATGATGCAAGAGAATTGAAGATTCTGGAGGATAATTTTCCCGGAAGTCATTTCAGAGTCAAGTGAAAGCGGAACGGAATGAAATAAAATGATTTTGTTCGGTTCGTAGAGTTTACTTTACCGTAGGCGGTGACTGTGTGTGCAAGGAAATTGGAAGGAAGAAGATGAGAGATACATTAAAGGAGTGAAAAGCTGAATCGAAATCAAACTTTGAAAATGGAGTAAACATCTGTGAATGTGCGAGTGTGAGTTGGAAGGAGAGAGACTTTGGGAACATTATCAGCTTCATTTTCGTGTGCTCTGTGTTATTTTATGAATGCACGTCTCTCGTCGAGAAAATCCACAAACAGACAGAACAGACGCAGTGAGCAAGGTAATACTAATAATAAATAGTTGAATAACGTGATAATGCATTACAGTCTACGATTTCACATTTTCTTCCTCATGTTCTCTCTTCTTCTGTTCTTTATTCAGTCTGTTGCCTTCGCATGTTACGTACGTGAGACGTTCACCGACTCACGGCCAACACCGCACCACGCCATGCCCTAGCAAATCCAATTCCCTCTAATCCATTCAGTCTTCAATCCATTGTTTCAGCACCGTTACTTTTCTACTTATATGATCTCGAGTGTTATATAGTGATAATGTGTGTCTTCCATTATCACAACAAATAATATCTGTAGGTATTTGCAAATGCATTAGTAAGTATATGTTATGTCATATAACAGTAGCTTTTCCTCTATGCCTATATACATCTAGTGCCAGTTTTTTTTGTTCCCCAAAGCTGCAGGGTCGACATTAAGAATGACTAGTATTGACTGACTGACTGACTATGTAGTTCCGAGTAAAAGTGTGCACGGCCAACAACGTGTACCAAAGTCGACGGAGCTTTATGATTCCAGTTTGTGCACTACTCTGAAGTTTACAAGTTACAGCTCCATTATTCCATTTATTTTTTAGAAGAGCAGAGCAGCTTCCATATCCTATAACTGACAATCGCTTCACTAACCTACGAAAATACATGTGAGCTGACAGTGTCCAATATTTCATCGCTTTTACCTCCCAATAATGTCTGCTCTCTTTCAAATCATTTGACATTTTCTATTAAAATTGCTAATGGAAGGTCAGAGTCTATACTTTGTTTACAATGCTCTATGTAGAAAAGGATCGAGATAAATATAATCTAGATGGAAAGGCGAAAGAATGCAATAAGTAAGTATGTAGTGCTCCTGTATGTGTGGGTTAGTTACAACTTGAGTTAACAAGTAATGTAACTGAAAAAACAACTTACCTACGTGGAAGAGTTCTGTTCCACCCACAACCCACCTAGACATTTACCTAAGTAAACTTTTCCGCAACCATATGGCCATGCCAAGTTTCATCATATATTTATTTGCTTACGATGATTCTTTTTTGGCACTCAGAGCCCATGTACATTATGTACGATGTAGGTGTGTGTAAAAGGAATCCTACGCTCTTCTTTAATGTTGTCCGCCACTAGGTAGACATCCTCCTAGGGCACAGCCCGCTAGTTTGCTAGAAAATAGACTGGAAAATGTAACTTGACTTGGCACTTGTCCTTTGCCATGTCGTTGTCATCATCTTGTTTGCTCAAACTATATTACAACTCATAGCTGATATCTATAATCTTTTCCTTTTGTGACGACTCCTGGAATGCAGGCTCACGACAAGGAGGCCGAAATGGCAAATAGAGTTAGAAATAATATGTAGTTGGCGACTAGACACATATTATTGGTAGAGTGCATAGGCTAGAACATTTTAGCTCCCTTTATAGGGCGGGAGCTGATCTAGCCCATCAGATACACTTTCCCTACACTAAGAACTCAACGTCTAATCCCGATCCAAAATTCATAACCTTAACATAACACAGCATTATTACTTACAAATGCCAGACTTGAACTACACTAAACTATAGAAGACACAAGAAAGCCCCGACAGCTCCAAATGCTAGCATTTGCATTCATGGCACAGCAGCCTGACGCTCTCAATAGCATGACACATACCGTAATAACCTAATGTCTATACCTAAGCCGCTATTTACTGTACCTAGATCCTTCCTGTACTTAAGTTATACACTGTGTGTAGACAGTTTTAACAACCATACCGACATAATGCGATTACCGTAAAACTAAGAATAATAGCCACAAGTCATTTATCACTGTTTAAAATGTAAGTTAAAATCGAACACTTGAAAATCTACAAGCTTTCACTTTTTTACGAGATACTATAGTATAATGTGTTACACAATTGGAATAACCGGCATTTTTACGTCTGTCGACTGAATTCTCTACTCATGTATTACCAATTCAATTCTGGCGTATGAATGCATTCAAGTTGAACATACAGTAAGTACAATTGTAACTGGTCATATGACTTTCACCATGTAAATACCATTCCATATTTTCATACCAAAACAGAAGACCAAATTTTTATCTTTTCAACAACATTAACTTTCACTTCAATTTCAGTGTAACGTAACTTCGTTTTTCTCGTACCATAACTACATAAAGTGAAAAAATTTACGAAACACTTTGATCTACTGTTCAGGCGTAATAAGACGGAATGCTATTTACATAGTGGGAGGGTTTAACTTTGTATATAACTGTATTTGCAAACAACACGGACATATCAATGCCAAATGCAAACAACACTGCTCTTAACAGCGACCTTATGATAATATTAGTTTGACAAAGAAAAGTAGCACATAGCTTCATATAATAGTGACATCAACCGATTCAAGAATGAATTTTTTAAAGTTTATCCCCCTTATGTCTCATGCAGTTTAATCGGTTATCTCGATTTTCCGTTTTACGGTGTTCATTTCATCAATATACACAGAACACACATAATAACGTATGACACAATTGTGTTTGAACCATGGCTTTTACCGTATACTTAGATGTTTACGTAACTGCCATATATCGAAGTGGAGCATAATAATGTGATGTCTTTTTTCACTGCATAGAAGACCGTAGGCACTATTATATTATTTTATCACGTGCAATCGAATAGTCTTACATTCTTAGCGTTGCATACCTAATGGAGAGCAACATTTCTACAACTGCCAGTAACACTACATACCCCGATACCCCTTTGCAAGAAAGCTACAAAGAAAAAGTGTTTTTATAAAATATTTGCGTAAATCCTATCACACACAGTACATCGATACATCACATCGCATAATGCAATATTAATAGCTACCTTGCAGCATAAAGTATGTCTTATGCATGTAATGGTCCGGCTACTTAATTCTATACTAGTCAGAGGACAAAGAGGAATAGTGGTGAAATATACGTATTTATTTCAAGTAATGGCATGTATACGTAACCTTTATCACAATATCAAAAGCACATTATCGTGACCCAATGTTGCACAATAAGTTAACATTTTTACCTACAGCTACAAAATACTACGTATATTATAGCAAGTACTAAGTATCCCATCATCAACACACACTAAGCTTTCAATAATTTTAAAATTGTTTAAACAATAGTGTCGAATTCAGCCTATTCTGGATGTAAGAAAAATAGAGCCTGAGATGACTTTATACTAGTGAAAAATTACTTTAGAAATTCAAGTTTTTGGAAAATCGATAGTCATACGTGGGCCTATCTCGATCATCTCCGTTTCAGACAAAAATAAGATGGTATCATAGGCACTCATATGGATGGGTCCCATCTCGAACATAAAGTAAACCTACAGAGTATAGGAAATAAAGATAGCATCATTATAAGTGTAATAATTAAAGCGTGTGATATTGATTTTAGGGAAACAAGGAGCCGTATAACTATACAACTATAGATGGTTAGATAGACAGATAGTCTTCTCAAAGTCATTTAGCCTGCGATATAATGTACTCCGATAAAACTCTAGCATGTGAAGTCGCATACTTGACTTTCCCTGTGTGCTTTCACTTCTCTTTGAGCACATTCTATTGCATTATTTATGGTTTCTTTCATCTCTGTTGCATATGTATTATATGATCCGGTTTTCATTAGGTCATTTTGTGGTTATTGGTCCTCCCAACATTGTGCTTTGTGCTCTAACAGAGACGTAGTTCTTCAAAGAGCCTCTCTGCATTTATATTGGTTTGTTGATGCAGCGCAGCTATGTTATTAAAGAATTGTCATCTGTCATCCATATGCTACCGTCGCCAAGTTTTATGCATGTGGAGGAGACCATCTCTTAGGCACACTTAATGAGAAACGTTTCATGACAACTATAAATCTCTAATTAAAAGTAATGACATAAAGCGCAATCGAATGCTTTCAGACGTCAGAGGATTTTTGCTGAGAAATTAAACGCGGTAATGCCAAGATGTCACCATATTATGTCTTTACTAAGGAAATATGCTACCTCAGATATCAAATTCAACTACAACCACATTGATATTCCCCGTGCTTGATATTCATTACCTACTCAGAAAAACTAATTGAAGGAGAACCCTCGAAATAATTGATCTTTCCATTAGCAAACACAATTAATCACAATTTTTAATACTAGTTTACAAAAAATCATAGCATCATTTTGCTAAATATTTCATTTAATAATTCACATGATTACATTTGGCATAAATAAAACCAAAGAGACTTATATGAACTAGTGGTAACAGAGTAACAGCGATAGTCGATACAAAAGGAAAATGCAAAATCATAGACCGAGAACAAAAGGCTTTGCTAAATGCCTATAAACACTAGAAGCTACAGAATCGTTTCTTTTCAAGTTGTAAAAGAATTGACAGACCAAATTTAACGCTTTATTACTACTAAACACCCAGTAGTAATATCTTCAATAAAGCTGGACAATGTCATTGGGGTACAAAAAATGGTATCACAAATGCAATCACAAAAACAAATATGCAAAATTCATAAACATGCACGGCTTATTACCTTACAAAAATGCCGGGGCAGCGAGAAAGCGAGAGCTTTCAGAAATACGTAGTTATGTTTGTTTTTACAGCAGCTACATAAAGCTACTGGCACCCTTTGATTCAATAGCACTTATTCACCATTAATACTGCAATAGAAAATCGAATAATTTAAGCGAAGAATAAAATACTTCAATAGTCAAGAAAGTCATATTATATATATTCAGCTGTCCATTACTTTACCTGCAATAGTAAATAATAATATGGTTAGCTCTACTGAACTAGGCAGGTAGGGATACCCTTTACAGGGCTAAAAGTTGTGCCCAAACACATTTCATATTTATGAAGTAACAAATATTAAGGACACATTACCATGCAGCCAAAGAGAGTTTTAGCTCAACCTTACCCTTCCACTAATTTGATCAGAAATCCATGCAGCAACTTTAAAGTCTACAATTCAGTTAGGTATATCATGACACTGTTTTGTCGCCCAAGGAGAGCTTATAGAATCACACCTGTCCGTACGTCCGTCCATGAGCACGATAACTCTCGAACGCATTGACGGAGGTTGACCAAATTATGCATAAACATATAGAATATCGGCCCGTGACGAACCCTATTAAAAATAGAATCGGTCCACAGGTTACTGTGATAACGCACACTCATATATTGTTCATTTGCATCCCGGAATCTTCACAACCAAATACAACCAGAGAGGAAAATCACTATTTTCAAATTACCTAACCTAAAAAAATGCTTCTACCATTAAAACACTATGTATATTTTACTGCTTCTATCAAATGTTGAAATGTTAGCTACTTTTCCTAGTATAAAATATTAGAAATTACTTCAATAAAATGTTGTATTTTTACCTGGTATAAAATATTAGATTTTGCTTCTACCAAATTTTTAATGTTTGAATATAAAATATTGCTTACTGCTTCCACCAAATGTTAAATATTTTGTTACTACTACTACTATTTTAGTACTATAAAAAATTTAATACTACTTCCGGTAATCATTAAGACACTTGGCACTTTTCCGCGTTGATTTTTTGTATAGCTGTGTAGAGGGTAGACTAGGACGAGCTTTCTGTTACGGCTATCCGTTAGTTTTTAACTCATATTGTATTAAATAGCTAAATTATGTGTGGAAATATTTATTGTTGGTATATCTAAAAGACTTTTGTTAAGTATGGCATGGATTAATAGCTACAAGATTGCTTTACTTTGTTCTCTGAAGCGAATTGGAAGGATTAAACGAGAATTTTTATGTTACACATAGGTGTAGTGAGAAATGCAAAAGTTGAACAGTTTAAGTCGTGAATTTGTTAACACAATTGGTTTTACCCTGCCTCTCCATTTACCAATTTGCCCATCATGCATAAAGGGAGATGGAGACCACAAGAAAAAATAAGATTTAAATGCGTAAAAGTAAGTATGGGTGAAGAGTGTAGAGACAAGGCTCAGTCCCTCATTGGATTTCATATGCTGGTTCAAAACAGTGTAAATTATTCATGACAATCGTCTGATATTAGTGGGCTAGTATGGTCCATTTACCTTTCTTACAGAAAACATTAAGAATAAAAATGAGTTTACATAGAGAATGTTTATTCTGCAGGGAAAAACATTTTTCAACCATGAAAGTGGCTAAGAAATGTATACACATAAAATATTACCTAAATAAGTGATTATATATACAAAATATAGGGGTAAATATATGGTAGCTTGTCTACACAGGGGAAGAACGAAGAATTTGTAATAGCATTTCAACTTTCCATAAAGCGATAGGTTTAATTACGCTCTTGGAAATGGAAGAAGACGCATTGAATTAATAATTTAATCCTAGATGCACATCTCTTGCATTTGTTGCTGTTTTTACGATGTTAATGAGGTCATTATAGCACTTATCAGTCATTCTGTAACTAGGACTCCATTACGTCCACGAACATTCTCTCTGTAAAGAAATTCTCACCGCCGAGAATTTAGTTGAGAATTAGAAAATTAGAAACTGAAAGCGGATTTTGGCCATGCAGTCTGGAGAGGAGTTGTAGGTGTGGAGTTAAATCGTAGATGACAAT
>JAAAYG020087689.1:0-35952 GCA_009936455.2 Tomocerus minor | reverse complement strand
TATTTTCACAAAAAAAATGTTGTACTAAGGGACCCTAGGCGAGTACCTACTTATGTGGAAAGTTTTGTCATGATTTGAATTTTGACCCGGTTTGGCCATTTACCTATTTGGTCTGAAGTTACTCATTTAGGTATTTGTATTTACATTACATGTACTAAGTTTTGATCTATTTATTTAGGAAATAATAGTTAAAAGAATGTTTTGGCTACTATATATCTATATACTAATACTACTTGTAAGAAAATTTCAGATTGATACATATTCAAAGAATAAACAGTGGTAGTGTACAGACAGGTATATAAAATCCCTATTACGTAGATGAGATTGCTTTTGGTTAAATTATAAGTAGCTTTCGTTGCTGGTAGTCTGCAATCCGCAATAATCTGCGTGAGTTATTATCTCTAGAGAAATGAAAGCTGTCAACTATAATACATTCGGATCATCAATCCAGCGATCTGTAATAATCACATAAATGGGCAAGTTTAGATTTACGGTAGAAGTAAATAGGCTATGTAGAATGTAGTTGTAGGTGTGTAGCAGTGTAGAAATGACATCGGTGAACTTCAAAAAATTTGAAAAAAAAGGAAAGTGGAAACCACACTGAAGAGTACATAAATTGTAGACATGTAGGTTAGTAAGTACTTATTTTAGTTAGCGTAATCTTTAGTGTCGAATGATAGACAGAAGGAAAACATTGTGGAGAGTGTAAGCATCCGACTGTCACAATATTATTTTGACTAAGCTACTGGAACTGAGGGATTAAAAAGATAAATTAAATGAAGTGCAGAGGGTCAGGTCATGCCATTAAAGTTGTCTGAATGAAAATGTAAATCCATCCATTAACTTGCTGTCAAGACATAAGGCTCGACAGTTGCAACTACATGAGAAAAACACTTAAAAGATATTACGTAGATAGCGGTGGTAGTTGAGAGAAGAGAATGAGACGATGTATCTTTAAGCTTGACTGAAATGTAATCCTTGACGTTTCAAAAATGAGATGGAATTCTCAGAGAGCATAATACCTATAGAATTTCTGCGATGATGAGTAGCTTTGCTTTCATTCTTAATATATATGGTCACTGGCTCCTGGCAGAGAAAACAAATGAGGAAGCACGACCTAACTGCATCTGCCTACGGTATTTCATATTTTACTACATATCATGCGATGAACATACATGTCGACAACAATCCACTACTATACTTTACATAGAGAGGGGAAAATATAAGTGCCTATACCTAAGTAGTCGAAAAGACGGAAACTAGAACAGTGGAGCAGAAGAGAGGACTAAGAGGAGAGGCAGTTCAGTTTCAGATGTGAGTGTGGTTGCGGCGTTGCTTCGGGAGAGGAAAGCATTACAGAAATATGCACTTTTCTTGGTCTGGCGTAGGAAAACATATTAAGCATATATAATATATGGACAGGCTAGAATAGAAAGTCCAACTCAAACTAAACTACTAGGAATACAAAGCAGAGACAAAGAGTTAAGTTGGATGGAGCAGAGTGAAAGTAAGAGAGGAAGAAACAAGAAATGCTTAGTAAACTTTCCTGGGAAATACTAGAATTATTTCAGGAGAAAGTCTCTCTTGCCTCATATCTTGACTCTGGTTAATGTATCTAAATAGAGGGAGAGTGAAGACAATATTACGGCCACGTAACCTAACTATTTTATGCTCTTCTCCTTTATATCATTCTCCATTACGCTTCAAACCTAAATTCACTCACTTCGCCAGTCTGAGATGGAGAGAGTGTAACTAACCTACATGAAGAAAGTAGACTTAGACTTGCTTTTCTTCCTCCTTTCCCACGACTACAATGAATATAACATAAAAGCAAAGCAAACTTAACCATTAGAGCTTTGTTGTTCCTCCCTTAGCTAGTGACGAGACGACTACTGCATTGCATGTCACAGTAGCACAGTAGCAGATACCATTAAATTAGAGCGGCTGAATGTTGAATATTTATAATGGTTCTAGGATCTAGGATAAATGGTTATTACTTCAGTTTGAGTAATCCTTATTATTAGGGATTTCATTTAGTTCGAGGATACTACTATGTTATCTCTCTTGAGCTACGACTTGCTCAGATATAATAACATTATAAAGTACCTATACTGCACGAATTCTTCATACTTTTACTTATATATATATGTCTATTCTATGTGTGTGTATATACAAAGGATCCACAGCAGAATGGAAAACAGTGGAGAACATCGAAAGGACAGGACAAGTGGTTCCACATTCCCCGTTAAGTCATATTTACTTTTGCATCTCCATTTTGTGACATCTGCCTACCTAGTTTTCTGCTGGACTACTGCTATCTTGTTTGTGACTGAATTATTCAGAACGCACTTGGAGCATAAACTCATACTCGTAATGTCTCTGTGGTGAAATTGATGGACTTCTATCGTGTACTTTCAGGGAACATACCTAGGACTGTAGTAAAAAATAAATGTATAACTAGTTATGAGACAATGGCTAAACTAAAACACATGAAATGTGTTTTATTGCTCGTTATAAATACGGATGCAGCTGCCTCCGAATGCGGATGCAAGTTGAGCACAGCAGAGGAGAATCCAAATAAATTGTCGATGTTACATATATCTGATTCTAAGCTACTCTCTCCGCTCCTAGTCCAAGGACATTTTCTTTATCCGAATACTTCCAAAACGACATTTATATAGCATAGGTAATAATAACACCTAATACAATAGTTCTTAGCAAATGTGATGTAGTGAGAGAGAGCCAGGCTACATTTATACATAACCTGTGTAATGTACAGCTACCATAACTTTCTCCATACAACAGGAGACTCTGTTGATTGTGAATGAGTATGGGGAAATATCCAGAGCCATTACAGAATTACATTTACAGTCTAATTCCTATCCAAAGAAGGATTTATCTGCTTTGTGCACTATAATGTAAACTCGTTACAAATTCCATAAATAAATCTTACACACATGCACTGGAAATGCTAGGTATATATATCTCGGCATAAATGTCACCGACAAGTAAGTACTACCAACCCGCTCGTTACCTACTTAAAGCCCATTTCCAGTAAAGATTCAAGATAACAGTATGACTCTTATTTATACAGTTTAGTTACTCCTACAGATCACTCTCTTTCCTTCTATTATTATAAACAAAAACAAATGATATAATAACAAATCAAAACTGGTACTACTGGTGTACACAAATAACACAAACTAACTCCACAATTTACAATCTTCATCCTCTAGTAGTCCTAGTAGGTATAACAGTTGGCTGAAATTTCTAGTTTTTGACTTTCTCAATTTGATATTAAAACAAATAACAAAATAAAAGCTTACAATACTTTAACAAAATATTATAAGAATGCAATATGCAATCAAACGCATCCATACGCATCACCACTATTCACCACACCATTATTTTGTAAAAGTTATCAATACAGATTGCATGTATTTTCTTTTTCCCTTTAAACTTTGATTTAATTCTCCTACATGATACTTTCCCACAAACCCATGCTTTACTAAGAGCGGTAGCGGTGTTACATAGTTAGTAGACCTGGCTTTCACCGTGCAATTGACATTCGTTTTTCACTCCATCATATCATCCTTTGCACCAACCAAAGTTTCGATTCCCTTCCAATTCCAACTTGAAAGTTAATTCGGGTAAAATAATTTTGATGGGTTAATTAAAACACGGATGAAGGACAAATGACTTAACGAAATGCAAAAAAAAAGTCCTTGTACTATGTCTGCAACAACTCCATTGTATATATACTATAATAAGCAAATAAAAATAAGCGTGTGCTACCGATGTGGTGCTAAAAGTGAAGCTCAGTAAACTTTAAAAAAGGCATCTGAAATTTCTAAATCGTTATAAATGTTGAATGTGTAATTACGCAGGACTTTACTCTTTTTTTTCTAGCAGTTGACAACAATTGTATTTTTTACCTGCTCGCATGCTCTTTCCAGGTAACCCTCCGGAAGATTTGCATATTTTTTGGTAAGATCACCTATTTTCTTCGTTATGGAACAACAAAGCCGAGGTGTTAGTCTCATTTCGATATGGTTTTACTTTCGCAGATGACTTCGGAAACAGGTCCACTGCCCACTTCAACCAACACCGTTTTCACTTTTAATGACTGCTATAGGTAGTACTGTTGGCTGCTGAACGAATATTCACAATAGTGTCACTGTACAATATACAGCAATGTTACATTTGCAATTTTCACTTTTCCAGCACACACAGTCTTTCAAAAAGATCTTACAGCTGACTTCAGGATGAAAATTGAAATCATGTGCTTATCCGGCAAGTCTCGCACGGAAGTCTTCTAGATGTTGCGAAAGGCAGGGAGGGAGGGAATGGACGTCGCAGAAATAAGTTCCTTTCCAAGTTTCATCCAATGCAAAAGCTCAAAATGTTTTGTCAGAAAATGTGTTTTTCTCTAAATAGTGCTCTTCAGAATGTCACCAGAATATCAAGGCTTGATCTGACTGTTGTCCGTCACTATGCTAAGCCGTCTGGAGGTAATAATATAATTAATTTTTACAAATTAAGTACTTCTATGTAAACAAAAGTGAAATACCCGGCTTGTTTTGTTGCTTGTCTTGATGTGGTCTGCCCGTGTTGTATTCATCGATTGCTCTACCATAAGCTGTGCAGGTTTTAGATACAATATACGCACAACATACGAAAGGCGAATTGGCGACGTCTTCGTGTGGCATGGAATTTGCAGATTTAGGGAATACTGGAGAAGTTATACTAGTTTTTTGTTGGATTGCAAATAGTGGTTACATTTTTACTGTATTTGTTTTACTTCAGAAATTAACAACCAGACGCAATCAGTTATAATTTAGATTTAGAATATAACATTGTAGATAAATTATATATATATTACGTGTTAATAAGTACATACATTTTAGTGATTGGTACATTACATAGTAAGTGAAAATCTGAATGTATATTCTTAAGGATATATATTTTATGTGATATGAATTATAAACTTCCGAAACAAACGTTAAAGTGGTCTTCACTACATTGACTTTTGCACAAAATATTATCAAAATGCATCTTTATCGTTCCTACACATCGTCAATAGGTGTACATAGATCCATTGACGCTTGTTTCAAAAAGAAAATAAGCAACTGGCACAACAGAACGATAGCAAGGTCACTACATGTTGTAAACGGGACAAATAATACTGTTACACCTGATGTGGCTTGCAATGTTATTGTTGTTGGGGGTGGTCATGCTGGAACGGAGGCTTCTCTGGCTGCGGCCCGCATGGGCTGTAAAACTGTTTTAATAACTAACAAGTTGTCTTCAATCGGAGAAATGTCCTGTAATCCATCATTTGGAGGAATCGGCAAAGGCCATTTAATAAGGGAAATTGATGCCTTGGATGGTATTTGTGGACGCATATGTGATATTTCGGGAGTGCAATATAAGGTACTTAATAAGAAGAAAGGGCCGGCAGTGCATGGACCTCGAGCTCAAATCGACAGAGATCTTTATAAGAAACATTTGCAAGAAGAAATGTTTAAATGTACTAATCTTGAAATAGTGGAATCATCTGTAGAAGATTTAATCATTGAAGGCGATAATTGCTGCGGTGTTATTTTGTCCGACGAAAGAATTCTGCGAAGTAATGCCGTTATAATTACAACAGGAACGTTTCTTCGTGGTGAAATCAATCTTGGAAATGAGCGGTGGCCGGCGGGCCGTGTTGGAGACAAACCAGCCATAAAATTGGCCGAGACATTAGAAAAGCTCGGTTTCCGAATGGGTCGCCTAAAAACTGGAACTCCACCTAGACTGAAGAAACAGAGCATCAATTTCGACATATTAGAAAAACAAGTGGGGGATAATCCACCTCTTCCATTTTCATTTATGAATTCATCAGTATGGCTCGATCCCAGCGAACAACTGGACTGTTACATGACTTTTACGAACAGTAATATTAACACTATAATCAAGGAGAATTTGCACTGTAATCGACATGTATCGGAAGAATCATCTGGTCCGCGGTATTGTCCGTCAATAGAATCCAAGGTTCTCAGATTTCCTAATCGTACTCATCAAGTATGGCTCGAGCCGGAAGGCTTCCAGAGTGACTTAATATATCCTAATGGAATATCCTGTACCCTACCTGAGGAAGCTCAGCTTCAAATGCTCCGATGCATAAAAGGATTAGAACATGTAGAAATGTTTCGACCCGGTTATGGTGTTACTTACGACTACATCGATCCGAGACAATTAAACAAAATTACATTGGAAACCAAAAAAGTAAAGGGCTTATTCTTAGCGGGACAAATAAATGGCACAACTGGATATGAGGAGGCTGCTGCACAAGGAATTCTTGCAGGAGCTAATGCCGCCGCAAAAATCCTGAAAAAGCCTTTTCTCCAAATTGGCCGCGCAGATGGCTACTTAGGAGTGTTAGTAGATGACTTAACAACAAGAGGAGCTCCTGAGCCGTATCGGATGTTCACATCCCGAGCTGAGTTCAGGATTTCCTTAAGACCAGATAATGCAGACCTGAGACTTACTGACAAGGGATTTCAAATTGGTCTCGTGTCCGAAAAACGGTTTCGACGCTATGAATATGTTCGCGAGAAACTTACAGAGAAAAGAAATGTCCTTGAAAGTATCAGTAAAAGTTTAAAAGACTGGCAATTAATTTTTAAAAAGCATCAAAATCGATTTACATCAAGCCAAAGTAAAAATCTGTTCCAAGTTTTGTCATACGATGAAATCCAAATGGAAGATCTTGAAGAGTGCATGTCGGACTACCTTCCTCCCCACTTTTTCGAAGATTCCGAAGTAACTCGTCGCTTAAAAATTGAAGCAACTTATGATCATGCAATCGGGCAACAATTGATCGAAGTTGGCCATCTGAGACAAGAGCAGCTGTTAAGGATTCCAAATGATTTTGATTTTTACAATCCTAAGATTAATTTGTCATATGAAGAACAAGAAAAGCTGTCGGAAGTTCAGCCCAATGATATTGCTGAAGCTAGTCGTATTCCCGGTGTTACTCCAGCTGCAATAATTAAGCTTATTCATTTTATAAAACGACGAAAAGTTCCGGTGGAAACTTCGGCCGCTATTCTTTAATAAGTTTTCCGAATAAGAAATACAAACTGTATTCGACATAATCAATAATCAAGCCAACACGTGTTTACAAACGTAAGTGACATAAGTCCATTGCCAAAATTAGATCAATTATATTGATATGTAAATAGAGCAATGCATTTTTCAGTTAAAATCGTTTTGCAAACTAATTTTTACCGCTGATCTAAAGGTCATTTGTTTTACAATACAAAGGACTGCATGTCAACTTTCTTGTGTAGACGAAAGTCATATAACAGCTAATATTCTGTGCTATGTGCAGTGTGCAGTAATGTGCACTTCCACTTCAGCTACGTGACGTGGTACGTATGTACAAGGTAGTATAGTTATAAGTCGCCGTAACACCAATTTAACCATCGGAGTAACATTTCGTGCTTTCAAATTAATTTTTTGTAGTATATATTTAATCCTTTTTCAAGCATAATAGACTTTCGCCTCACTTTTGCCCAAGTTGTACCAAAGTTGAGGGGAATCGAACGCTTGGTAGTGCCCTTGAAAAGGAGGTGTAATACATATGTTGGTGTATTCATGACAAAATATCATTCACATGGGGAAAGCGGTATGTCACTTAGCTTATAATAATTGGACAACCAACCTTGTGTAGAAAACGTAGATTCCCTATTATCAGTATTATCCCTATGTAACGGGGATACTTTTGCTGTAGGTTCATAATATCATCGTCAATGATTCCAATATCATATTATTTAACTTCAGATAAGCAGATGCTATTTATTATCTCTCTTAAAAAATACCAGCTATTAACCGTATGGACACGGACAGTATCATTATTAAGTGCATAAATGATTTTTAGTTGTAACGTCAGGATTTAGAACGCCTTTCTATTCCCTGACTCTGTTCAAAGTCCTGTTACCAAATATTTGCTTATTTCTTATTCATTCTTTCAACACTATAGTCTATTACATTGGAGACAGCTGCCATAACTGAAATCAATTTACTGAATTAATTTTTGTTACAGGAATTCCTTCTCTCGGAGCAAAAAAAGGCAAATTAGGTGGTAAAGTTGGTCCTATGTTAGAGAAAAAAGTTCTTCCTGTAGAAACAGACGCAAATAAACTGGTCAGTCATGTCTGTGGATCTAATGTTTACAAAACGGGGGAAGATATTAAACTTCTAGAAGATCATGAGTATCCAGACTGGCTATGGACACTTAATACCGGTAAGTAAGGACTAGTACTTAGTTTTACGTGTCTACAATATGTATACAAAATAGTTAGACATGGCGCAACAAAACTTTCACTGGTAGAGTCAGTCTTGAAAGTCTGAAAGCTTCATATTTTCATATTATGCAGAAAGTGAAAGTGTGTTGACGATTTGAATTACTTATTTTATATTATGTACTAGTTTACATTGAAACTTGAGAGTTGAGACATGACTTCACAGATGTAACAACCAGAAAGCAAAATTAATTTTTGATAGATATGCTTTTGCATCTGTCGTTGTTTCTTACATCATTCAATCATCGGCTCATGTCTGTAAAGAAGAAAGTCAGTTTGATGAAAGGCATTTTAAACGTAACCTAACCGTTGTCATTTTTGATAGGTAAACCTAAACCTATTGAAGAGCTGGATCCGGATACTGATTATTACTGGTATCGTGTTAGAAAATTGTCAAACAGGCGAAGTACTCGCCTCCTCAAGTTAAAAAAGTTTTAGTCAAAAGAAATTATGGAACTAGAAGTAGTAGTAGCAATTGTTTAATTTTGTTTATTGTAATTTGTTTGTATGTATGCTGTTGTTACATTTGCGATTTTGTATTGTTGAAGACTAATAAATTATTTAGATTCTATCTAATTATCACTGTAATTTTGTCAAAAAATATCATTCCTGCATATTTCATTGGCATATTAACTTCTAAGCAGATTCAATGCCACTTCTTAGGCATATTCAGGAGGTTAATTTTATCACAGATAAGTATTTTTCATCATAATCTTGGCTGGTGCTAGTGGTAATCAAAATTCTTCTGGGTCCTCATCCGCTTTCAGAGTGGAAGGTGCAGCTTTCAAGACTTCAATGTTTGGCTCCTGATCCTTCAAGGCATCCGGAATTTCAATGCCTAAGGCTTTGAGCGTTGGTTTGACATAGTTTTGTTTGAGTACCGGGAGCCTGGTCATAATATCTACAAGTAACTGTTCCCCGCCTGCATTAAGAATAGTTTTCTTTCCGTTGTCGAGTCCATTGACAGCAACGCTCCGCAGAGTCAGAATCCCACCTTTCTGTAGTTTTGCAGAATGAATAAGAAAAAAACATAATAATCCTTATGATGATGATTGCATCCATTTGTATGCAATGGGCAACGAGAGAAATTCCCAAGAAATATTGTCCTAGTGTCTGTGAGAGTGGGAGAGAGTGAGTTGCAGGTTGATGTAAAGTGAACGTGAAGGGAAAAGTCTTTTGGAAAGTTTTCTCTTCTCATTTCATCCCACTCAGACATAAACTTACTTTCAGCTTACCTTTTTACTCTCGAAGCCACTTAAGTGTAGGTACGTGTTATATATTATGCGAGATGATCTTATTGTATTTCTCTAGCCATTCCCTTAGCCCCATATATTATGTGCATACTTATAAGGAGAGTCAACACATAGCTATAGAGGTACACATAAAATTAAATTATTTCCCGTATTCTTAAGAACCTACCAGTAGATAGATATTCTCCGGGTCTTTGTGCATAATATCGACAAACATGTTTACTGCACCCAGGGAAATGAACAGAGCCGTTTGGCAAGCGTTCTTGGCTGTCAAGAAGGAACAACAAGACATAGCCACCTCCAGAACATCCGAATGCAACTGTATTCAACACATATACATTAAAGTTAACGTGGTTAAATAGTGCGTGACTGCATTTCTTTAATTTCCTGAAAGAAATTCTTGTTTTCGTCGTAGGGACAGGTTTATTGGATTGTTGAACAGAGAAAAGGAAAAAGCTTACTCTGTAGATCTGCATTATTTTCAAGACATGACGGACCAATCCCATTGACGCACTCTTAGCTCTTATCTCTTCAGAGGAAACCATGTAGCGGAGCAAGGACAGAGTATTTTTCATTAGCATTTGACTGTTAATACATTGTGGAGTCGTTATAATTCGATGAATGGACGTGAGCACACCACCGAGCTCCAAGTGAAGACAGTAGTCTTGGTTAATAGCAAATGTTCCCAGCAGCACAATAATTGCGTTCAATGTAGAATTATCCCATTTGACTATGTGAGCAAAAGTATAAATTAGGATCAAAACTTATGCAGCTAATGTTACTGCTAGCTTTAGCTAAACGTAAGCATCATTTCAAACACTGCGTCCCTCTGATCATTTTCATTAACGTTATTTCAACTGAGGGAGAGAAAGTTTGAGGGAAATCAAATAAACACTTAGAAGCAGCAGCTTTACAGTGGATTCAGTTTAGGATCTAACCATTCCCAGTCCTGACTGCCTGTAGCAATCTACTAATTGTTGGAAGTGAAAGGAACTCACGTGCACAAATAATAGAATGAGCAGAGCGCAATGTAAAAGTAGGAATTACTAGTAAGCTGTATCTGTTTGCAGGGAGAGTCTTATTAAAAAGAACAGAAGAGTGAGCCTTGCATTTGTTAAATGAAATGAATTTAATTATGTAGACTACTGTTTTGCTTTGGACTAAGAACATTGAATTAGTGTGCGTGAACACCTCTGCTGAGGAAATGAGCCACCGATGGCAGAATCTTCTGTTGATAAATCATTCGTTTTCTCTCAGGAGCTTGATTATAAGAAACTCTAGGGTCGTCATTCAACATGAGTGTTTTCACTGCTCCGCACCACTGAAACAAAAGAGGAAAATAATATTGACCTTAGACTTAGACGAGGGAACATTTTATCAGAAAATTCGAAACTACTTTAGTTAGAGGGAAATAAAGATAGGAAGAATATCTAATCTTTCTATTCTGAACACTTCCTTTCGATACTTTGAGTTTGTTAAGTGGAAATATGTATATAGTATCATAGATTTGAGAGATTGGATGGGAGAAAGAAGGAAAAGTCTAGGGTATTGTATATTAGTATAGTTTAATAATAATGTGTCTTTGGAAAGGCGGAGAATGGAGAAAGCGGAAATGTAGACAAAGTTCCACAACAAATAGCATTATCATTTATCTATGTAGTGTTTCCAATCCTACATTTCAGTCAGAATAGATTCTTGTGTGCTTTTATAATAGAACAAAGCCAAAATAGAAGAGGGAGCGGGAGCGGGAGAGTGAAGTGTAGTAGGATAAGATAAGAGTCTCGGCGAGAGGGAGAATGGAAAATCATTCTCTGGTTGGATTGGATCATTTACATTTAGGAATTGTAGAGGACGACGAAGGAATAGAGGTGGGTGTCTCTCTGTTTCGTCTATAGCATTGTTTTCTATAGCCTCCGAAAGGTAGTGTTCCGAATGGGAGAAATGAGGAAAGTAGTGGAGTCGACAGTAAGTGCTAATACGGAATAGAAGACAGAAGGAATCAATGGAGTCATTAGAGAGCAAGTTGCCGAGCATCTGTCGAGTTCCCTGTCTCTCTACGATCTCTATCTACTATTTAGCTAAGAGTTCTTAGGAGTTGTTCTGGATCTTCTGACGAAGATACGAAGGTAATAAGTAAGTACCCGAAAGTGCCTCTCTTGTCTGTGCCTAAGGACTCTGTAGGTTTACCTAAGTTAGTTTGGGAGCTGCTACGATTATGTCGGAGATAGAATTCTAAGCAGAGAAGCTAACTGCTATTTGTATGTATGCTGGGAGATAAATAGTAGGAGGATGTGATGTAGGTCTGTAATGTAGTAGTTGTTCGTCAAGTACAACAAACGGAGGATCATGAGGATTGAGGATGCTATGATGATGATAGTACGGAGTGACTTGTCTAGTTTCGTCTATCTCACAATCAGCTCTTCAGAATCAACTCGAACTATTCTACTCGTCGACTTGTGTGAAAGTTTAGACGGAAAGTCTGATGATAATGTGATGGGATAATTAGACAAATCCATAAAGCACCTCTCTCACGACTTGCTCCAACTCTTCTCCTTCACTTCTCTTGATTAAATGGCCAAGGGAGTCAAAGAAGCCCGGTGAGTCTGAGAAACGCTCTCGGTTTTTCTCGCTCTTGATGCACACGTTGCGAAGAACACGAAGAGCTTCTAACTGAGTCCTCATCGGAACATTTGAGCTGAAAACCAACAAATATTACAACTTACACTCAGGACAGAGACTGGAAACTTAGAAATTAGTAGGCACTTACATTACTACTATTACATACACTTTTGCTATCACATTAGCCAAAACTCCTTTGATACTCTCTTCTTCTAACTTTGTTTCGTTCACTCTTACTCATCTTATGCTCCCATTCCTTAGAATGAGCAGCCTATTCATTTTTAATTGTAATTAAATTACTAATTTTGTCATTTCACTCCTGCCATTTAAAACATGAGAAAAGGAGCAAACAGAGCTGTTTAATGGAACCCATGTCTCCACGTAATTATTTACACTGGAGGGGAATCATACACCACAGATAATATACGAGTTTTACGCCTATATAGCTCTGTGCTAATACTACTAAGTTCATTGCAAATGTAATTATGCAATATATCAAAGTTTTTGTAGGCCCCATTCAAGATGATGTATTACACAAGCGGCAGTGATTACTTCCTTTCCTCAAATTAGTAGGCGAAGAGGTAAATACCACAAATTAATTTCACTCGAAGGGTAGCAGCTGCTGTTAACGAAGCGACTTCCACACAAAACACCCCACATTCACCAGCATTGCCAATCACAACTTAACAAGCCTTGATTAATATGTAAGGTACCTACCTAAACTTTCCTATAATATAATGCAATTGCATCAGACAGTCGTGATAACATTACCTCAACGAACCCACTCTATACGCTACCTAAAAACACACTATTCACGATATAATTATATCAAAATGAAACAATAACAAATGAAAAACTTACGCTAAGCCTTGAAAAATCATTTCAGCCCCCAAGTCATCAAGAATATCAGAAAAACCTGGTGTGATGCAAACCATTGCTCTCGTTGCAAAGTGGCGAATAGCACTGGCTCTCTCCCTGAGTTAAAATTATATAGTCAGATTTTATTTTCTGATGGTCATGCTTACAGAAAATAATATTGTTTCATGTACACGCATGTTAAGCTGGGTAGTTGAACAGGAAAACTTGTTTCTTACGTCAAAATTTTGACTTTAGTGACACCAGAGTGACACCACAAGGCCCACGCACTCAAGATAGTTTCGTATGCACCCAATTCCAAGGCCTGAGTCCTGACTACAGGACCTCCGTAAGCCAATCCACAGGCAATGGTGTGAAGGAGACCGCGAACTACTTTCATCTTCGGATAATGTGTATCCTTCAGAGTGGTCTGCAAATACATTTCCCGAAATTCAATTTATCAAAAGTAAGTAGGTACTTAGAGCATTACATAATGTAAGTATATCAGTAACAACCAGTAACAACCAGTAACAACCAGTAACTTATTATTATTGCTGCTAAGAAAGTTCTACGTAATTTTTTTCAGTTTTATATATGTTAGGAGGCAATGGCTGACAAAGAGAAAATTACAATGTAGAAGTTTCCGTAAGTGGGTTACCTACTTAATATAATGACAATATAACAATGAAAGTAGATAGAGGAAGTCAAATACTATTAGTATCATTGTAAAATCAAAATTTCATTTCTTAATCTTCTGTGGAGGACTACTATAAAAAGTTGCATTAACTTTTGCGATATTTACTTTCTTTCACTAAACATTAGTCTTGAAAGGTAAAGTATACAGTGGGCTAACAATAAGACGGAGATTCAATTTCCCAAAGTGTGTCCCAAAAGTCACTCTCATTCCGTTTTTCAATATCCTAAATGTTTTTTCTGTACTAATAGTACTGCTGGCGAGGGGAGCATGAGCCTCGCACACTGCATTCCTAAATAGAAAATATTACCTTGGAAAGTCTGGAAATGGAAGTGAAAGGAGGAGAAAGGACCCTCAATCTAGATTCTAAATAATGGCTACGACTTGTACATTACTATGAAATACAATAGATATAAAATAATCAATACTTTCGAAATAGATAAGTTTTTCTGTTTATCTTGGCAATTCGGAGGAGTAGGCCAAAGCTGCGGAAGTACTACTTAAGGTAGAATCCTAGCTTGAATTAGAAAGCTATATATAAATTGTTTGGAAGATAACAAGATTGATGTTGGTAAAAGAATAGCGAGGAGCGTAATATACTGCGGACGCTCCTTTCAGAGATCATATTATAGCTAAATGCAATGTGAAGGAGCGGAAGAGTAAATACCTGTAAAGTCTTTATGGCTTCGAAAGCTGTCTCTGGATCAACTTGCTCCTCAGGCGCTTCTATTAATTCCAAAAAAGTGGCCGTTTCTTCAAGTTCATCTTCCTCTTCTTCTTCCTCTTCATCTTGAAAATATTCACCATCGTAAAAACCCGGTCCGTACTGATAACCTTCTCCACCCATTTCCCCATAATATCCTCCTTCTCCGGGAATCTCGTACCCTTCATATTGGTAGTTCATTTCTTCTTCTTCGTGGTAATGGCCAGGGTACGAACTGCCCTGTGTACTATCACTGATCTTGCGGACCTCTGATTTCTCCATTTCATCTTGAGAACTCGTTTCCGACATGATTAATGAATTCTAATACGATGTGCTTTTATTGTCAATATCTCCAATCGAAAATGAGAAATTAGTAAACTGAGATTTTGACCGTCAATAAAAATGCCAAAAATGTTGTGTGTGTGCTAATAAAATTAGAAAATTACTTCTGCAGTTTGTAGAAACTGTCTACCTAAAAGTTCGACCCTACGAAATTATTCTATCTAATAAATCCAATTGTGACGATGAGTATTGATGAGAAAATTGATGATAAAAATGACGAAACTGGAAATTGAAAACGAAATAAAATAGGCTTTTGATCTTCTTCTACTCTAGAAAGTCATTGAAAAAACAACAAAGCTGGATCGTTAGAGTTGTCATGA
The DNA here is from genome assembly GCA_009936455.2 of Tomocerus minor. NCBI lineage: Eukaryota > Metazoa > Arthropoda > Collembola > Entomobryomorpha > Tomoceridae > Tomocerus > Tomocerus minor. The sequence goes on along the minus strand of JAAAYG020087689.1, from coordinate 20,818 downwards.
GACAGAAAAGTAATGGGTAATCCCGGGCTACGATATATTACACGGGTTCGGTCGGATGTCGTAGTAACGTTATTTGTGCCCATTGTGAATATTGTATTACACAGGAATATATTGCAGATAAAATGAAAGAACTCTCTCACACAACACACGAGACAATGTTCTCGGATAGAATATCGTTTAAACACACGCACTATATGTAGTGTTATGTCTCAAATTGGAGGATTTCTGCTACAGGCAAAAGGGGGAGATCGATGAATCCGTACAAAGCACCTAGCAGTACAAACCACTCTTCATTCTCTAGCACACTTTTCAACGAAAGGTGACAAGGCAGTGACAGGGTGACTATGATTTCATTTTTAATACACTGATTTTCTCATCGCCACCAGAAGCAGAACTACTTACTAAGCTTGCCGCATCAGCATCGCTAGTGCTTTAGTAATTTGCATAAGTCAGTGAGGTCAGTCAAATCCTACTGTGTCCATTTGTACTTCCGGCATTGGTTCTTTGACCATGTTAGCTAATTTGCATTAATAAACCCGCTTTCATGTTTTCCAAGCAGAATGCTACATAACTAAATGGAAATAGCCAACTTACTCGGACATCGGACAGGTTGCTCTAATATATAAAGTGCAAAAGTAATCATCATTTATTATTTTCTGTTCGTAGGTACCTACTAAAAATGACTGTTGATATTTTATGTAGTCATGCTCTATAAGCAAAACTACAAATTATTTTCCTCATCCATACAGAATCTTGTCATGCGAAATATTAAATAAGACATAATATTATGATAGCTGTCGGAAGAGAAATAGAAATTGAGATTTTAGCTATTACAATATTATCCGTAAATGGTGAACAGGAAGTATATCTTGTATAGTACAAGGACTTATATATAATAGATATAATGTTAATGAACATTGATTTCAGTTTGGATAACACAATTGAATAGATTGCATTGAAAAACAAACTGCGTGCGTTTGTGAATGCCAAAATGGAGCTAAGCCATCTCACGTTTACAAAAATATGGGATTAGATTACGCTGGGATTTATTTCGTCAAAGGAAATTGTATTGGCAATATAATAAAAGTTCTAATTCTGATATACAATTCAAAAACCATGCTGGAACACCTTTATTAGTACAAAGGGAAGACAGGCAGGATGCCATATAAAAACATGATTTTACGTAAATGCATATTATTTGATTTGAGTTGGATATGGATATAATCCTACTGTGTCTCTGTGTATAGTAATCATAGGTGAATGTTGTGGAATGGGAAAGGTGAAAGGAGTGAGTGTACTAACGGTCCATTGAACCAACAGAGAGAATATTGACTAGACAAGTTGTTGGGCTGTGTAGGGTGACTTGGTCATGTCGCATGCACACAATCAGCTTCCTAACCGTGTATTTTATCGAATAGCTTGGGAAAGGTAGATGGACTGTTTGTCTACGTTTATTTTACAGCTTTGTAAGTCGAAGGATAGAAGAATGAATGCTGCCATATCCTGCTATTGGACAAATATTTTGGTAGTATTGTGAGTAACAGTAAGAAAGAAACAGAAGAACTACTGGCTGCACGAAAATATTTTGTTCGTAGTAAAAGTTGGCTTAAAAAGAGGAAAGTCAGTGATAGAAGTAGAGATGTAAGGTAGGAAGAGTTAAAGACGCGCACATAGCATACATTCTCCAATCTAGCTAGATTTTCTTTAGCTCTTAAGTTTATTTTCAGTTCTTTGCTTTCGTTAGACTAGCTTTAGTGAGCTTTAGCTCTTGGAAATACTTTTCGAACTAAAAGTGAAAGCGGGATTGGTTTTCTCATGACAAGCAATAGGAAGGGATATACTTACTATAGAGGTACGTAGCTTCAGTTTCTTTAGCCAATACTAAACTAGCCGGCACTACTCTGTAGTTACTTTAGTTTAGAACGTACAAGAGTTAAGTAGGTAACGTAAAAACGAGAAGAGTATGGTTTAGTTTTAGTTTGTATTGGTTTGGCTTCAGACTGTATTAAGTTAAGTTCTTTGGAAGCCGGTTGATTTGAGTTGAGAGTCGGATATCCATCGAAAGGAGAAAGTGCAGGTGTAAGCCTCTGAAACTCACATCACATCATAACAACTCTCAAGTTACTAGTTCAACTCTCGTATACAGAGTGAAAGTGTAGGAGAGGTTTGCCCTTTTATTTTGGATTCAGTTGAAGTTGTTAGTGGGTGTTTCGAAGTGATAGGGGTAGAAGGACGTCTGCAACAAAAAGAAGAGACCAAAGTGCCTGAGTAAATACACGACACGGTTTTCTTCGATCTTTATCTATTTCTCCTCGCCTCTTTCTTTCTCCACACACAAAAGCTAAAAGACACCAACGACAATAGACGAAACGGAATAAAACCAACAAAACTACTAACTAGACATACAACACACTCACTTAGAGATATCTTTAGTATTTAGGTCACCAGTTCCTCTCACACACTCCGAAATTACATCAACAAATAAGGCTACACTCCAGAGTTTAGAATTATACGCCTGGGATCTACGGCGATGTTAGTAGAAATGCTTTTAATGGACAGGTAGGTAGATTCCACCTACACTTTAGGACTTAAGTAGCGAAAGAATAGGAGATGGAACGGATACGAATGGAAGGGGCGGTGGAAACTGAAGAGGATTCGACCGCTTTGATTATTTCTGTTTTTCAGTAGTTAGTTAAGAGTACCTTCTACCGTCGTCAGGTAAAATATAAGATTGTAGCTTATACTAATCTACGATAATTTGTGTTTTATAATACTACTCGGATTTTTCAGGTTGAATAAAATGAATTCGAGCGAGCAAAGACGGACTGGACCTTTAATGGTGTCAGCAGTAACCAGTGTACCAGACTCAGATAATTTTATGAGCATCTCCTCAACTGGAATTATCTGTCCACGTAGAACGGAACATCCTTTGAATTTCGTCACATTCCCATCAGTTTCTCCAGGACTTCAACAGGCAGGTGTTATTTACTTGTTTGCTTGTATATTGGACAATTCTGGTGTGGCGTGAGTTGAGTGGACTGTTACTGAAATTAGAAGAGGAAGGGTTTAAGTAAGAAAACTAATTAAAGCTTTTACTGCGGGCAGAGTCGTAAAGTGCCAGAATTCCAAATTATTCATGTGCTGTGACTCATAATTTGTTTTATGGAAGCTGTTAAAGATTCGGGTTCGTTTAACTTTAATGCATGTGTGGAGTAGTGGAGTAGGGTAACGAGAGTGGGTAAATCCATGTGGCTAGCCATATAGGAGCTAAAACGGAATTAGGTAAACTATCTTTCTCATACATAGTGAAGTAGTAATTATTTGCTCGTAAATCCCTCTCGTGAAATTCTTAATGAGTTGTTTATACTTATTTAACTGTTTTGCTTTTCTCAGAAACCGCGATGGCTTTCACCTCGACTTCCAGTGCCAAAAACAAGTCACAGTGCAAAGAAATTGGCCAAACCTGGGCTTGCAGTTGCCACCACTAGTTCCATGCTCAATTTTGCAAATAATAGTAAAAGTAAAAGCACTTCGACAAATAGGCCTTCCAGCAACAGCCACAGTAGCAATCCCATTTTCCCGCCAAAAAGACGAGCACAAACAACAAAAGAAAAGACGAGCGCTATGCATCTGAACAATAAGTCCCCATTTCCGTCTGGCAACAGCAAAAGAAAGAGTTTCTTAGGAGGGGGAGGACAAAAGCAAAAGGATAATAGTACAGGAAACAAAAGTAAGACCGAGATTATCTCAAGAGGTCGACAAGAGCTTTACTGCGGAGATCAGTCTTCTACTTCTTTTACAAAAGCTACACAAAGACAAAAGGAGGGCACGGCATCAGGTTCCTCCTCACATCCTCATCGGTTACTCAGAGGAGGAGGAGAAGCGTTGAGCAACGCTCCTGCTAATGGACAACCACTTCCATCAACGGATTTCACACTAAAAGCCGTTCTTGCAACGTCCAAGCGTCCTGGAGGAGAATTGAGCGAAAGATTTCAGGTGATCCGATCGGAAGAGGAGAGGGAAAGAAATCCAGAGTGCCTTCGATTAAACAGGTGTGCTCTCAAGCATTTTCCGCTCATTGGCAACGCATCTACCAAAGACAAGGAGGCTGCAAATCTCCGGCTCGTATCTTTGCAACACAATCTCATCACCCGGCTGGAGAATTTGCCGTCTTTGAATCACTTAGTAGTTTTAGATTTATATGACAACAGAGTCGAAAGAATTACTGGTCTCCAGGGATTGAGCTCATTGCGAGTTTTACTGCTGGGGAAGAATAGGTACGTCGACTCAACTGAATCTACTTTTATATTTCTGCCAATCTCTTAAACTCCATATCACTATATCACTATTTTATACTTATATCTCCACTCTCCTTCCTCACCTTATAAAAAACTTGGATAATAAATATGCTCTATAGCCTCCGAGGTGTAGCCTTAGCCTACCAATGTGCTGGCTATCATCCTGCAAGTGAAATCCACAGTTTGCTCTACCTTGCTTTATTTCAGCTATACTTATGCCACAAACGTTATGCAGTATTAGTAAACCTTATTCTAGTGGCCCATTATATAGATTCTACGTCCTTCCTTTAATTCTTTCTTTCCTTTTAAAGTTTCTTTGCCACAAGTAACGGTTACACTCAATGCCTATTTTCTAGCCTCTATCTCCAGAATGCTAGCTCAACTATTTATATAAATTAATGCCTGGAAAGCTACTATCCACTTTCGAAAGTATTTATGTAACTTTGGTCTTTCTTTAACTCGACACCGTCTTTTCTTGTCTTGTGTGAATGTGGTTTGTACAGGGTAAATATTGGAGTCTAAGCTACCTATCTATGTAGGAGAGGAGGAGGAGGCTATAAATAGGAAGTGTAGGGAATAGGGACTAATAATGCAAGCAGTGAAAATGATATGGTATTGCCCTATATTTGGGGTTCATTTGGAGAAAGTTGGTCCTTTCGCCTAGTCCTCTTTAATATATGTGTCTTGTAGTGAAGCAAACCAAGTAAACTACTTTCTGAAGCAAATTACCTCTCTTAAGTTACTATGGGCTTGTGCCTTCTCTTCCTATCTTCCGCAACAAATTTAAACATGGAGGAGTAAAGGAAAGGACATTACTGTAGTAAATAGTGAAGAAAAGTCAAGTCCTTAGGGCCACATCTATATGGAAGCTGTTGGCTCAAAACGCCACCCTTGGTAGTCTGTAATGACATGAGAGAAACTTATGAGTATGTATGGCACTACCAAGACCAACTACCATAAGCATTTATTATCTCTAATATCTACGTTCCTACGTCCATTTCATGTCCATGTACATTTTGTCATTCCCTCATATCCTACCTCCAACCAAATCATTTTCCATAGGATCATATCACTGGCAGAGACTACCTTTCCTTATCACTGCTCCATTTAAAAAATTCTGCATGGAAAGTAAATGTGTTTTCTCTGCAGATGCTACATAATTTTGCACACATGCATTCACATCACATTGATTAATGCCCAGAAAAATAGGCTGCATTAAATAAATATTGGCACTAGTGTTTTCGTGAAAGAGTCAACGTTTTCCTACTTAAATGAACTGGGAGACAAGTCTAGGTTGGTATAATTATTGTAGTAAGTTTAGCATGGATGTCATACAGTCAGGACATTATAGATGCTCCCATTTCATGCGCATATTTCCCTTATGTTTCCACTTAAAATATGAATTGGAGCTATAATTGTCTGTCATGTAGCAAAGGGCCGTTGTAGTAGAACTGTAGTTAGAACTGAAGCATGTATAAACTGGGAGTAGGCAGAGGAATTTGATGGAATTATTGGTTTCGCTTCGCTAAACTGACTTTCAGCTCATTTCTTAAGCAAAGAAAGTCTGTAACGCAGAGCAAATGACTGAATAGCTAATTTAATTCACTATAACTGCTAAGTTATTATGATTTATAAGTATATCCAGGTTAGTTATTGGCATAAACATGCAAACATAAATACAGAGTATAGAAAATTATGTCGTGGGGATTGTGGATTTCTCGTGAGCTACTTTTACTTTATTTGACTTTCTTTTGAGGGAGTAGGCTGGGAGCCAGGATCCAAACACTTGATTAAAACTAGTAAGCGCTGGAAAATCTTGCTAATGCTATTGCTTCTGTGTGGTTTTGTTTTGTTAGCCTTTAGCAGAGGAGCTAGCCTTCTATAACTATCTTTTCAATATTGCTATTTCCTAATGCATTTATAGATGCTCCATCCCAATAAGTATTAGTGTAGTCTAAGCCAAGAGAACAAAGTTGCTTACGTAAAGGAACCGCAGAGAGTTATTATAAGTGAAAGTATGTAGCCTCCATATATCTGTTACAGTAATAAAGTTTGAAAGTAGTAGCAAACAAAATGGTAAGCATTTAGAATGGGCTTGGTGTGGTAGTTAGCGCAGCAATGCGTAGAGGTTCCGGATACAGATAAATTAGGGAGTAAGCTTTCACCGGAGAAAGTGAGAGAAAGTAAAGGCACGGTTGGCTGGCTATGAGATGAAAGCTGAAAATCAGTCTAATCAGAGCTAGAGACAATGATTTATGAGTATCCGGTCGGATTGGGTCTGACGGCTACATACTGCCTACTAGGCCGAGCCGACTCGACTACCAACTGTAGCACTACAAAATACAAATACATCTTGGCAGACTATGCTTATACTTATTCTTATACGGGGATTCAGGATTTAACAAGGAGGTTGAAGGGAAACAAGAGAAATCCTCTCGGTGAAAGTTAGAGTCCTCGTTTAACGGTTACAGAGATTGAATGAAGAGAACAGAGAAGTTTGTTCGAGGCTAAGGATAAATATAAATGGATGCATAAATGGGAAGGAATGGGAATGGGTGGGTGAGTGAAGGCTGAGAACTGTGTATTTGACTATCTACATGCATAACATATGTAAGTGGAGAGATTCCTGTGCTCAATGTACTATGTAAGCATGTTTATGTTGTCTACATCCTGTCGTACACTATGATTCTTTCCCTATCTCCATCAGGATCCGGCGAATCGAAGGCTTAGACGGGCTTAAGCGTCTCGAGGTATTGGACTTGCATGGAAATCAGCTCCGATATGTCGATAACTTGGGATCCCTCGCCTCTCTCCGAGTACTCAATTTAGCTGGGAACTTGCTCCGCAACATTCGGAATTTGGGACCCTACGGCTTATCATCGTTGAGCGAGCTGAACCTCCGACGGAACCGTATTCGCAATCTCGATGGACTTCAGAAAGCACCTCATTTGAAGAAACTGCTTTTGGCTAATAATGACTTACAGAGGTTAGTCCTGCAAAACTCACTCACTTACTGTTTCGTCTGTTTTAAGATTTTAAGTTGAGGAGGATGAGTGGCCACGGTGGGTTGACTGGACAGAGTTGGTTCTATTTTAAAGAAAAGGGCTGTATGACTATATTTCATGGGTTAGGTAATAAGTAATAGATGTGTAGAGGGACTACTTAGGGTTTATGTACATGCGGCGCTATAAAAGAGTAAAAGATCGTATTGGCTGTGTCATTTAGCCGACAGCTGAGCTTGAGCTGACTGGGCTGAATGTTGACCATGAAAGAAAATTGCGTAGCCGAAAGGGTTTTACGCTTTGGTGTTTACTCTGTAGTTTAGTCTGGCAGAATGAGTTTGAAATGTATGTTTGTGTGTATTTATGATCCCGCAGTCTTTCGTCTTTGTACTCTTTGAGGAAATTGGTGTTTCTGCAAGAAGTTCTTTTAGAGCCGAACCCATTATGCTCAGTGCCAGATTACCGAAGTCAAGTATTGACTGTGTTCCCTTGGCTGGAGGTTTTAGATCGATGCCCCGTAACTGACCAGATGAGATTAGATGCCAAAATATGGCATCGGAAAAGAATTGCTGAGGAAGAGGATAAACGCAAAGAACAGAGTCGACTACGGACGCTGCCTGGTTCTCGGGAGCAAATCATTTACCAAGCCCGTCAGCGATGGGAATCTGTAAAGAACTTTGTGAAAAATAGCAATTCGGTTAGCAGCAAGCAGCCACTAAGCTCTCCCACTGCTGCAACAACAACGATCACCTCCATGCAACTTCAAGGCGACGAAGATGATCAGCGCTGTAAAGTGAGGGAATGTCTGAGCAGGAGCTCAGCTACTCAAATAAAAATTTATCAGGAGGAGAAGGAAACGGAGAAGATCAGGGAAGAGCAGCAGTTTCTATTAGGAATCGGGGAATCTGATCAAGAGGAACAAGACATCGACGTTGAGCCTTTTCAATACTATGATCAACATGAACATGTAGTCGTATCTGCAGTGGCAGTGGATGAGGATGATGGGAATGAACAGCAGGGAGGTTGTGGCAATAATTCAGACCCTACCTCGGCTGACCATCATCCTCTGCCTATTTCTTTTAATACTTTTCTTCGCACAGACACAACAGCAACCACATCTCGTCTCATGATTGATGATCCTCCCACTGGAATTCGTGTCAATAGCAATCGGAACAGGGATGGAAATTCACCGTCAGAATTGCATTTATCTCCAACTGCTCCGACTACTCCTGGAGATATTTCTATTACAGCTAATGCCAATGTGGGGACGAGCAATAACGAGGAAAATGACTCAGTCTATACAAATATCAACAGTACGATCAATCCTGGTGGTTGTGGCAGGAGTCTTCACAACCATAATCAGTCTTCCGCTGATCAACAACAAATTGACCCTCTGTCACCCGCAATCTCACCGCAAGGAAAACACAATCAACATCAATCGCCTGCACTCGGATTCGCTGACAAAGACAAAGGCACAAAAATAGCTGTCGTTAGACCATTAGTTCGAGATCTGCATTTTAATGAGCAGAATCCCGAGAAGAGCCCTCGTGTTCAGCCAGAAGAGTATCTAACTAGTAATTCCAATGAGCTTAAATTACTTGATGATGATAATGGGGCAAGCCTGACTAGGAGCACTAAGAAGGAAGACACGGAAACTGTGCAACTGGAGTCTTTACATTTAGTCGCACAATCTGAACAGTGTGCTGATGTGATAAGACTATTATCAGCAGATAGTGGCCATGCAACTGCTACCGTTCTGGCCAGAAAAAAAGAGGACGAGACTCTCCTTGTTCCAGATAGTGATCAGGTTGTTGGAAACTTGACAGAATTGCAAGAGGTGAGAACGGAAAAGGAAAGGGAGGAAATAAATGCAAATGTGATGGCAACTTTTGAAAGAGATACGACGGTGAGTAGGACACACAACTTCGGCTCCGAAATAGCACTACTGGATGCACAAGTACAAAGAGAGGGCATATGTTCGCGGAGAAGTGATCGTTTGTTGAGACGAAGTGCCTCTACATGTCTTCCTACGAGTAGTGACTCTCCTCTCCCTCAAGTAGGTGGCCAAGAAATTCCAGCTTCATTCAATCCTTGTCCTACTTCTCTGAATACAAATACAAAGATCACTGCCACTACTGATCCAACTAAGGCCGACAAGTTATCTGCACTGAGGAATCTCAGGAGTGCCAGTTTCGATGTGCGCTTCCCTTCATCTGACTCTGACAGCTCGGATGAAACGTGTAGCATCGCCACCTCCAATGCCACTTCCGATCTTAGTTCCCGCAGGGGACTCAGGAAACAACTCTTCCCAAGATCACGTCCTCGTCTCAAAGTACCTAAATACTAATTCCATTTATTCCCACACTTACTTACCTGCTCTTTCACACTGGCCAAATGGATTTCATGACCATTTTTATCTGGTCACTTTAAATATTTTCTAAGAATAACAGTAACAGTACACTTTAGCTAATAACACTTTCATCCATCACACACCAAAAAAACCGTGATGACACATGTTTATCTTTCTCTCATGTCAACAATTCTTTCAAATAATATTATCTCTAAGTATACTCCTTACAGATACATTAATGCAGATATGAATTCTTTCATTTCCATATTATACAAACATTGGCTAGCAGATAACATGAAAAACTTTCTTTTATATTCAAATGACATTGTTTTGCACTTTCACAATTTTATTTCAATGTTGACTGAAAATGTTGCAGCTTCAAAACTTTAAATGATGACTATCATTTCAGACAAATGTTTTTCTTTGGATTCATTAGCTTCGAGGTGTTGCAGCAGATCGGGTAAATGTACGAGCTCAAAGTGGGATAGCTACAATGGGAAGACGTCAAGGAGGGAACTTGCTTGGGGCATCCAGAAACGATACGGGAAAAGGGATCGGGAAGTCAGGAGCTGTAAGAAGATGTGATTCTGCGGTGGTTGGAGAATCTAGTCCTACAGTTCCGATGAGAAAGCAAGGAGCAGACTACTTGGTAGAGATCGATGGGAAAATCCTCAGTATTTATGGGCAAGGTGCCCTCAAACATACCTTAATGGTATGTGAGTGATTCATTGGATTCTATATTATTTAATATATTACTCATACATATACACAGTGAAAGCCCTGAAGACTCTCTCTCCTATAAACTCCATGTGTATTCAATAAACTTGAAGGTGGAGGTATTTCGTCCATCTTATATAGATAGCTACACAGTTAGACCTAATATATTATGCAGACGTTACGTTACACAAGTATTTTCCTTGATTTGTATTTTCCACGGATATTTCATGAAAGTTCGTAAATACCTATCTCTGAAGTATAGAAGAGTTGTGCGAGACTCAACGTATATTATATGAGGGAATTGGGAATAATATAGCTTTTACTCTGTGAAAATCACGGCTGTTTGTTGATGCAAGCGGACGCACAAGACTTATTCACCTCATGCTGCTGACTATTTGTTATGTTTTGTGGTTTTCGTTTGTATACTTGCACAGTGACCTACCTACAGCCGAACTAGAAAGCAAACTGCACTAATAGATAGACTACATTGGAACAACATGTAATCAACGGGGATAGAACAAGACATACTCGACAGATACATACAAAATATTTTATAAACATAGTACAACCGAAAACATATCAATGATTCAACTTTCCCATGCCGAGACATGTCTGGGACCAAATGCAAATTTCTCTTGCTCTCATGCGATTACGTAACAATAATAATAACGTCCAAAGGTCGAAACATAGCCCTCAATCTGTCTCCTACAAAACTTTGTGGTGAAAGCCAAAGAACACCAATGTTTTACATTTAGTGAAACCGAAAAAAAATACAAATGCGCAATATTTTCCTTTTGATCAAACAGAAAATAGCACAAATACAATGTTTTCTTTTTGGGGAACCGAAAATAACACCAATGGAATATTTTCCGTTGTGTGAAACCGAAAATAACACCACTGTAATATTTTCCGTTTTGTGAAACCTAAAATAAACCAATGTAAAATTTCCCATTGGTGAAACCGAAAATAACACCGTAATATTTTCCCGTGAAAAAGAAAGTAGTCCTACAATATTTTCTTTGGAGAAGCCGGCAATAACATCTTTTGCTCTTTGATTAGTTTTATGCCCTCTTTACAATTAGCAAAATACAAATATTACAAATGTTTAAAAAATACAGCTTCAAAATACTTGAAATGATATTTGGGCACAATAAGGTTTATTCATTAATGGGAATAGTATTAATGTGTACTTAATATAATTGAACACTTGATTGTACTATGAGCAGTTTATTAGCCTCTATTGTCATTTCAAATTTTTGCCTGAAGGAACGCTAAAGGGTCTCAAAGGCAGTGAAAGTAGTCCAGGCAGATCTCTAAAAGCCCGAACAACACAGTACCTACTGAGAGTACTGACAGTACCTATTGCACAATTGCACTGTATATAAGCTAGAACAAACTACAAAGTTCTTAGTATATTTGAGCTCAATACGTGTAGGTGCATCCGCATCCTGAGCTGAGATACAATGTGTACCTTTCTATGTACACACATACATAATAATATTATTATAGCAGACAAAGTATTACATGGACTAAAACGATTTGGTTAACTTTAACTTATTCCATTTGGCAATTTGATTCATAGGGGTTTCCGGCAAGTGTGACTTGCAACATAACCACAGCCAAATTTCACTATATTTCATATGACAGTATCATCCCTTACTTTGGCAAGTTGAGACAGATTTATCCATCCCTGGAGCACTTCCAGTTTCGGTAGTCTTCCTCACTTTTCCGCTTTTCTATCATAAAATACGCTCACTTTTGTTACCACTTTTACAGCACCAATACATTTGTGACATGAAGCCAACAAAATCTTGTCTGCATTCGCACCTTTTTCGTTTTTCTTTAACAAATTACAAGGAATGTTACGCTTATTACCCATCACATTTGTTTCTTTCCATTTCGCAATGTATAATAATAATATTATTCAACATAACAGGGCCAACAATCTGGTAACATTGGCACAGCTAAACGCATTAGCAGATTTGCAAGGTCTCACATCCCTGCATATTGCTAAAGAAGGGAATACTCTCGTTCAGCACGAACTGTGGCCACACTATGCTACCTACAGACTCTCCCACTGGGGCCTTCAAAATGTCAACGGAAAGGAGGTACGCAGTAGAATCATTATACATTTCATGTGTCTTACAGAAGCTTGTTAAAGTGTAATGGCTGGTCGTATGTTGGACTAAAGTCTTTGATTTTGAATACCAATTGCATATGAAACTGTCAAACTGTCTATCGTGTATACTATGTATTTTAAGGAGTGATAATTTTTGAAATTCAGTTTAGGATCAGAAAAAGTCAATCGTGTTTTGTTTTCCACTTACTACACTTAAAACTAACTTTGGCTGACCCAAAATTGACAGACAAAAATAAGTTATTTACCCTATGCCTAAATATGGCAAAGCTAAGAATATCTAAAACATGGACAAATCATTTTAGAAGGGGTTGTAACTTTGGAATATCCTGATTTAAGGACGCCCCGTACCAATTAGTGTAATCTATCAGTACTACAAACGAACTACGACGGTTCTACAGGAATAGTAACGAAAGTAAATGTAATGAACAAACACAGCTGTTTGTTCTGTGTCTGTTCCGCCAGGCCCATTCAATGCACACGACTTTTGTATTGTGTGTCATTCTTTCGTTGTGATACGTGTACTTACAATTCAAATTTAATTTATTTTACTCCCCACTACTCTAATTTTCAAGGTATCATCTGAATACCGAGGAGGAACTCTAAGCAGTCAAGCAAAAGGCTTTGAGTCTTTGGGTTATGTTGCTCTTTCGTGTTTGCCTCAAACAGCCCTGACACCCCTAGCAAAACGCCTTCATATGCTCCATTGTTTCTGTTGTTGTTCTCCCTCGAGCTCTTCTGATGACTCAGGTTCGCTTATGAGCAAAATCGTTTACAAAATCAAAACGCTTTGTTACTACCTAGAAGAACCTAATTCTACCACTAGAATGATCGTTTTCCATTGTGTAGGCAAAAGAAAAATTGGTCCTAATGGAAGCCCTACGGAATCATCGGGAAATGTTTGCACATCATGGGATGATGACCCTGTTCTTCTTGACGTAATAGGCAAAGAGGCACTAGTCTATTCACCTCCACTTCAGGTAGTATATGTTATTGAATTTTGCGTTTGAGCCAGTGAAACTTAAAACACCTTTACAATTTCCCATTTCGCAAAATTCGTATTTACTTCGCCCACATGTTGAAAAATAGCTCAGAAAATTTCGGTGACTAAAATTATATGCCTAATGATGTGTAATTTGTGGTAAGAACAAGGAAGATGCTGGAGCAAGTGATGGTGGTACGGACGGAAGGAAGGAGACCCTCGGTAAAATAATTAATTCAGGATGTGAAATATTGGAAAAATTGGATATGCTGGAGAAAGTTTGGCCGTCCCTCATGACTGAAGTGATTCAAGAGATTCTCATGGATTACCTGTTCATGGATAATTATATGAAAAAAGAGTTGAAGAAGTTACAGGATACAGCAATGTACTCCAAGAAGACTCATCATCATTAGCAGCACAGGCATTATTACTAAACTAATCCGGAACTTTAAACAACGTGCTTTCAACAACAAATTAAGCATTTTAGAAACATGCTTAAAAACAAATTCAAATAATCATTTTACATGACACCACACAATCAGACACTTTGATTGGTATTATACCATATACGATACACTATAAATAACCATGATTGTTTTAAGTGATGTTTGTACAACCTAATTTATAAGTCACATCTTTAAATAAAGACCAGGTCGGGAACAGAATGAACAGATATATAATGATGATTAAGTTCCCAAATTATTTGAGATTTTAATCCTGTATGCGCTATGCTTTCGTAAGCTTAAACTTTAAAGATTTGGACACCGTTGCCTTCCCCTTCTACAGCCTTTGGGGCACTCAGTTATATTATTATATGGATTGTTTTACTTATGTATATAATATTACTGACGGTAATGGTTGGTATGCTGTACAGAATAAGTTCTCCTAAGTCATTAGCATTAATCATAATATTATGACGAGTTTCATTTTATCTCACTATCAAATTCATTCTAGTTCCATATTGCTCATTTCCCCAACGGGTCGGAAGAACCGAAAAATCCAAACGGTAAGTTTGCATTTTGGCATTGGCATTTGGCAGTATTTATTTTGACAAGACGAGGCGCAGTGAGACGAAAATAAAGGTATGAAACAATGACGCTCATGACACAGACTCTGAAACTAAACAGCGGGAGACATCTGTTGTACGGAAATAGTTAGCGGGATTTCAATTGTGAGCTAATAACATTACAAAAATGCAAAACACAATGATTTAGTCAAGATAAAACTGTTGTTTATTTCTTAGAAAATTTTCCCTTGACTGATCAAAGGAAATTCAGTAAATGGAATTGTGATCAAAATTTTGAATTCCTGGGTTGGTTTAGAAGATCAGTAATTAAGTAAAGTATCCAAAACTCCAAAGGCAGGTGGTAGTCGTATGTTAATAATTTTTTATTTTTTGCTATAGACTTTTCCAAATAATTTGTTCTGTATGTATTAATTAAAATAAATCCATAATAATTTTCAGTTTTTAATGTTTCTGAATTGCTAGTGAATTTCTAGGCTTCAAAATTGAAATTGTGCTACGCACAATCAACGCATTATTTTATTTATATTTTACTTGACTTACTAACTACTAGTGTAACATTACCGCAGCGTAAACTAATAACACAAATTATAACATATGTTGAATTTTTATTTTCAGTCTCAAACTTCAAAAGCAAAGCAGTTATCTAGACTTTAAAATGACAACGGAAACATGTATTAAATCGCCTGTGTCTTCAGGGTTGGAGAGTGACGAAGGGGCGTCTCCTTCAGTTTCAGACTCAGAATCCTCAGAGTCGTCTGGATCTTCAGAACCTTCGTTGAAAATTGTCTGTTCTTCTTTTACCACCCCAAGAAAACGACCATTGGCATCAGTCTCTACTCCTAATAGAAATGCAAAGAAGCGTGTTAACGGAAATTTGAGTAAAACTCCAAGTGTTTCAGCTAGTTCTAAAAAAGGCCCTCCTATCAAAAGACCTCGCCCGCTACCAAGCAAAATGATGTTAAGATCTAGTGACATTTCAAATAAAACTCGTAACAAGCGTCGGAGAACAAAATCAGAAAGAAATAGACAAGCTGGTAAACCAGATAACTCCATGGAGGTTCCCGGTGGCAGGTCCGAAGACGCTGTGGCTCTAGACGCTGAAATAGATCGTGTGTTGGAAGAAAAGGCTGTAAAAAATAATTTAACAGCTACTAATGTGAAAAGTATTATCCGTCAAGTTATAACAAATAACATGGTCAGAAGGATGATAGTGCAAACAGTCAAAAATAAAAGTAGTTTAGACGGCCATGGAAGTTCTGACGATGAGACTTTCTACGAACCAACGCTTACACGTGCAAAAACTAAAGAATTAATGGAGAAACAATCTCCCTTATGGCCGCTTGTTGCAACGCCAGTAAAAGTCCTGAAGAAACCAAGTGAAACTCATATGCTGATTACCCAAGATTTGCCTGAAGACTCTAGTGGGGATGAAGAATATGTACCTCAGGAAAGGGAGCTTCATGTTGTAAGTCGGCGTGGATATAATAAAATATAATTGGATGGGCATAATAGGCATAATACGTATTAATTGCTAAAATTAATTATATTGTTGATTGTACTGTGGATTTGTGCCAAGTACTTTTTTAATGATTTGTAATTATCATTGCAGAGTGAAGATGAAAGTAGCAGTTTTACTTCCCATTCTAGTGATATTGGATCCCCAATGGTGCCCACATCTAAGGAAGAAGGATGGTCCTATTCGGATTTGCGGACACCAAAACACAACACCATGTTTAAAACACCACCTCCAAAGAGGAAACCGAAGAGTCTTCTTGACGTAAGTAATTAGCAAGCTAGTATAATTAGCAATGAGAAAGACCACTCTGACAATCAAATTTACATTTCATAATATCCAATACGTAAATACGTATTAACAAATGTTGGTGTAGTGGCACTGGGTTTTGTGAGTTTGAAACATACTGCATACTGTACATTTTTAACTATGTTGTAGGTTTTATTAGTTTTAAATAACTCGTTTGTAAAATTTGTTCTTTTTAGAGTGCTATAAGTCTTCGAACCAGATCGAAGTTGCCATTGACTGACACCACAATAGAAACTCTGGAAATGCAGTTAATTCCACCGGATTTTACTACAGACATGTATCATTGGGGAGAATCGGATAATGAAGACTACTTAGCCTTTCTGAAGGAATTCATTCTTCCAGCTAAGGTTCACAACGAAAATAACGATGACGATGATGCCGACCCCGAGTATAATGTGATGGAGGATGAGGAAGATGATCATGATCGAGAAGAACATCGAATGGATCGAGCAGTTAAAGTATCCAAGAAAGAACTGAATGAACTTGTAGCAGAACTTTTTGATGAGTGTCATTTGTCTAGTGGAGATGAAATAGATGATTTTCATGTTTTGCAAAATGTGAATAGTAGTATTGATTCAAGTTATAATCAATCGATTTCAACATACGATAAAAATACTGATAGCTCTTTCACAACTTACGACCGGTCAACCTACGTAAGTAGAAAATTATTTCAATCACAACTTCAGTCGTCTTCAATCTCGTACTTCGTCACTTATTGCTTGTTGAAATTCTTATTTCCTTAGATGAGCGAATGCAGCTTTAATGAACAGCAAAATAGCGGGACAAAATTGGAACCTAAATTAGCATCTCCAGTAAAACAAACAACAAATTTTCTTCCTCTAGTTCCAGTTCCACTTGATAGCACAGATGCCCGCAAGGAATCCTCTCCAACCATTCCGTCAGTAACTTTGTCTTCTCTTGGGAAAGAAAATGTTGAAATAATGTCGAAACCCAGTAGCCTACCTTCAAATCCTGACGTTGATGAAGCAGCTATCTATGCCCATCAACCGCTATTCAATAAGGACAGAATAGACAAATTAAGACATCAATTGAGACAACATGTCCAGTTACTCTCTCAAAGTTACGTTCTCACTGCTGCTAGAGATAAACCTGTTTTCAATAATATTTCCAAAAATGCAAAAGATATGATTGTAAGACTATATTTGATTTTGAATAGTATTTCTAAGACCAATATGGTTTTTACACATTTACTCATTTCTTACATTATTAGAGTTGCTATTGTTTATAAAAATACGTTACAGGTGTCTTTAGTACGTTTCGCTGACGCAAATGGAGCCAATTCGATATTTGCAGTAGAAAATTTACGATTTGCAGAGCAAATTTGCATTGAATGGCCCCAGTCACCAAATTTTAAATCTCCCATTAAGTAAGACACATTTTCTAAAGAGTTGCTTTTAATCAAGAAAGTTTAGTGCTTTTATGAAAATAAGAATTGGTATTGTGATTTCAGGAAAAAGATTTTGGAAGAGAGATTCATGAACGACGAAGAAAGCGGAGAAAGGAATGAATTTCCCCACAAAGTTATCAAATTAATTGCGGAAAATCCTACATTTATGTTTCCAACTCTTTTACCAGAGACATATAAATTGGACAGCCCGAAAACAGTGACTTTTTCAAAGGCAGAAGATAACCTTATAGTTTTGTGTTTCGAGGAATTAAAAGTTAAAGACAAAGGAAATAGCTTAGTTTGTAAAGACATTGCGGCGCGAATTTCGGAAATAGTTTTACCAGGGAGGAAAGCTGATCAGATATACTGTCGTATACGAAATATGAAGAGAAATGGATATAATAAAGAAAAAGACAACCCTATTCAGGTAATAATTGTAGCTCTCACCAACTACCTAAACCACATGTTCTGGTGGTGTCCTTAACGCTAATCCCCTCACATTCTATTAATATTTTAGGAGTATTTTACACGTGACATTTTACCCAAGGCAGACTATAGTGGGCTGGATGACCGGATGCCTATAGCTCCAAAGGATCAGATTGGAAAATGTGGGGAAAAATGGCAAAGTCTAATCAATCGTTTGGTACGGACATAATAATATAAAATTACTAAATCAATCCCGAAACGTCTGCCTCAAATATGTTTCTAATTTGCATTTTTGTAACAGACTTATAAGCCTCAATCCTTCATTCCGAAGTCGAAAAGGTCAAGACGTGCGTTTAGAAAACTATTTTATGAGAATTCCACCGCAACGGTAAAAGATAAGGATGTAGTCACACCACCACCATATGTTCCTATTGAATATTCATCTGATGTAACCCCAGTCGCAATTCTAAATTCGATGGGCACTCCTGGTGCCTACATTCTAATACCAAACTACGCTTTAAACACTCAAAATATGGCTACAAAAACAGTAGATCAATCAGTAATACAGACAGATACATATCCAACTTCCGAACCAAAAAAGGTGGTTCTCATAAGAAATAGTGCTAGCCCCAAAATTAACAATCCCTCAGAATCGTTTATTGAGGAAAAGCCACTGGATAGCACTTCTAACGTTGCAGTAGCGGTTGCAGATAGTTGTGCCAGATCCAGAGTGTATATTCGAAGTACAAATGAGTTAAGGATAAAAACAGCCTATGTAGAAATTCCTCAAAAATGTTTCGGGATGCTGACGGACACGGATTTGACAGATGAAAGTGAATATAGAAGTGATAGTGAAAATGAACCTTATGATGCAGTACCCCAAGTAATTGTCTTAGACAGTATCTCCAGTGTTGAACAGGACATGCAAGAATCCGACACTAAAACCAATACTCAAGGAAAAAGTTCAAAAGGTGAAAGCTCCGCAAAAGAAAACAAAGGACATAAAGCCGAAGACGCAAAGGCAAATGAATTCAGCGGTGAATGCGGCAATGAGGGTGGTGGCTGTGGAAATGGAGGTGATGAGGATGATGACAAAGACCCAACAAAATATAGAAATACATCTGTAACTGATGATGATGCTGATGAGAATGCGAAAAAAGAGGATACTGACGAAGAGGAGCCTGATGAAAGATCTTTTAATAAGAAAAGAAGGAAGTTTGATTCTTCTCCAACTGGGAAAGTAGAGAATTCAAGTAGACCTTTAAAAAAGTTAAAGCGAAGTCCCGCTGGCCCTAGTAAAAAGCGACCCTCTAAGTATAACGTTCCATCAGCCGAGAAGTTATTAGAGGAAGTAGAACATGATTTTCAGACACAAGCTGAAGTTGAAGATGGTAATTTAGATTTTGTTTTCTATATAATCCCACAGTCAGCAAAAATCCATTAATAAAAATAACTCCTTTCGTTCAGCTTTCACGGATGCATTCCTTGCCAAAGTGCAAAGTACAGTTGAGGGAAAGAGTCCAGCTGTTTATAATGCGTTTATCCAACTTTTATGCGACCATGGCGAAAATCCTACATCTGAGTTACAGTTGTACAAAAAGGTACAGAGATACAACATTAGTTTTTACCGAAACACCGTGTTATGAATTATTTGTGTAATAATTGCACATTGATTTTGCTTTATAGGTTGTCGTTTTATTGAAGGATTTTCCAGATTTAGTCAAGGAATTCGGATCAATGCTGCGAGAAAATTCGCCAGGGAATGAATTATATGATTTTGAGTACGCCCAAGAAACACAAGCTCAAATTAATTTTATGACGCTTTTGACGGTAATTTAGGAAGAATTTCCTCGTTGAAAATATTCACATAATTCATTATTCATATTTATTGTATGTCGTACATTTGAATATTTTTAGAAGTGGACAGCAGATTCTCCTCAGCTGCGCAATAAAGTGTTGCACAAAATAAAATTGCTTCGGGAAGATCCTAAAATGAGTGAAAAAGATGTGATTGACATGGCTGAAAATTTATTTCTTGGAAATTCAGTTATGATAAAGGCATTTCAGGATCTATTTTTGGACATATTTAGACCACAGCCTATGTAAGACTTGACTAAAATCAACAAGGCAGTAATTTGCAATTTTAATTTAGATTTCATACTTAAACTCATTTTTTTCTTGCAGTAATAGCTCAACAGATTATGAAGAAATAGATCTTGAAATGGAAGACGCTCTCGATTCTGGTGATGATATGCATACTGAAATTGTGAAAATCCCTGAAGAAACAGCGGTACCTGCGACAAGCACTTGTCCATGTGTTTGCCATTCGGATAAATCGAATGTGTCTTACGCCAGTAGATCTAAGCATTGCAACAAGTGTTCCCTTAAGGTACCTCAGAGTCTAATTATTTATTTCCTCACCAGTATTAATTTCGTTGCTTACATTTCGCAAGTTCAAAATTGTATTTGATTTCAGCTGTTGATTAAAGTATGAATTTGTTTGGGTAGGATTTAAAGCCCTTGGTTTTTGTTTGAATCCGTCATGGAATGGGGGAATTACAAGAGCGGATGAATCCGTCATGGAACTCATTATCGCTGACAGGCTGAAAGTATATGGGAAATATTATTGTGTAGGTTTGTTCAGTTTGG